>PVJS01003312.1:0-76636 GCA_004027185.1 Glis glis
AGAGAGAGAGAGAGAGAGAGAGAGAGAGAGAGGGAGAGAGAGAGAGAGCTGAGGCTGGCCGTGAACCCGGATCCTCCAGACTCCGCCTCCCAAAGTACTGGGATTACAAGTGTGCGCCACCACGCCCGGCCCTTTATGTGTTATTAAGGAGGCTTTGTTAAAGCTGTTTTAGCACCATGAAAAAGTGCTTTCCATCCTTCCTTCTGGGATTATTGAACTTTTAAAATTATGCAGCAGATCTTTAGCATTTGAAATTTTAGCTATTTACCAATGTGTTCATTATACTCATGGATTTGGCAATTGGTCTTTGTTTCCCCCCAGCACTGGGGATTGAACCGAGGGCCTCATGCATGCTAGGCAAGCACTCTACCACTGAGCTACATCCCCAGCCCATTTTTTAGTTTTGATACAGGGTCTTGGCTAAGTTGCCCAGGCTGGCCTCAAACTTGGGATCCTCCTGTCTCAGCCTCCCCAGTAGCTAGGATTACAGGCATGCACAACCATGCCTGGCTTCCTTATATCCTTTGTAGAGATGAGGGAACATAAACTTGGAGGGGTTAGTGACTTGTGCAAAAGTCTTACCACCCAACACAACCCACTATCTATTGTGAGCTTACAGGGTCCTCCTCTCCCTTGAATAATTAATGAGAAATCATAATGGGAGTCTCTGCAGTCTGGTTATCCAACTGTAGGTGTTTCTGAGCCTTGGGACTCCACACAGCTAAATCAATAAACCTGGGACTTTAGTCTGGAGCTCTTGGGGGCAGGGGCATCTGGATGCTCAAGTGCAGGTAGGGTCTGGGATTTGCTTGGGAAAGAACCCTGACTACCCCAACACACATTAGTAAAGTTCACCAAAGAGTAAACTCTTGTCCTGTTACTATTCTGTGCATAAAATTCTAAGTGTTTAGTTCTTGCTTTGGAAGAACTTTCTTTTCAGCCTACGTCTAGAGCCAGTTGAGATACTGCTGAAGGGGTCAGACCTATGAAGATCAAACTTGCAGGTTTATTATCCACAAAGACCCTACTAGAGGATGTGGCTTTGATGTGCCAAGAAATGGGCTTTTTGACACTCCCCCTACGTGGAAATTAGGTCCTAAAGTGTAGGTCTCCCTTCTGAGGGTGGGGCAGGTGGGGGAGTGGTAGAGTTGCCCTCCTTAGCCTCACAGAGAGAATCAATTATTTTGTACTCCTTTCCCCTATAAGAAAGGGGCTAGTGGCCCTCCTAGCGCAGTAGGCAGCGTGTCAGTCTCATAATCTGAAGAAAGGGGCTGAGCCACTCATACCCAGTTTTTTTTTTCCCCAAGTGACCAATCAGGTAGCTCCCTCCCCACCCAGGAGAGGAATGAAGAGGAGAGGAGAGAGTCCAGGAGTATTAATCCCAGAAAGTCCCCACTCAGGAAATCTGCTTGGGAGGAAGCGTTCACAGTTGTTACTGCAGGGGAGGAAAGATTACTCCTCACCCATCCCTAGGTTCAAGGCGGAGGCACCTGCAAAAAAAGACAGATTAACAAGAGAAAAGCATGTGAGTTCATTTAACACGTTTTATACGACATGGGAGCCTTTACAAGGCAATGAAGACCCAAAGGAATGGCAATCCTGTGTATTTTTATGCTTAGGTTTGATGAAGAATGGACAGTCATGGGGAAGTATGCTTGCACAAAGGAGTTCTGACCTAATGATAATGAGCTGGGGGGACTTAGCAAGGCCTGTTCAGATTCTTCCTGGTGTCCCCAGTGTCCCCGTGTCTGCAGAGGTAAGGCTGTTCCTTTCCTCTGGGCATGGAGGGCGCCCCTCATGCAATGATCTTATGCCTGCTTCAGGGGAGAAGGGCGAGGGAAGGTGTGAGAGATCTTCCTACCCCGTGATTTTCTCAAATGCCAGGTGTCATATTGTGGTGCAACATGACATGAACGCCATCATTACCCCCCTAGCTCAGCTGGGAGCTTCCTGGATAGCTTCCACAACATTTATAATTCACTGCTCACATATCCTTAGTTGAAAGACTGATTCCTATTGAGCCTTGATTACATAGAGGTGGATTTAAAAAAAATTTTATATACTTTTATTGGTGCATTATAGTCTCACATCATAATGTAGTTCAGAGTATAGTGACATACATGCACACAGCATTTGGCCGGCTTTCCCCCAGCTCCCTCCCCATTCCCCCTTCCCCATACAGGGTATTGTGATTGACATTGGTATTCTCACATATGTACATAATGTCAATGGAAGTGATTCCTTCATGGATCCTTCCTCTTACGCCTCTCCTTTCCCTAGACCACCTCCCTGGCTCCACTGAAGTTTCTCCTCCCTTACCTAGTCTCTATAGAGGTGGATTTAAAATAAGTTCACATCAGTACTGCTTTTGTACAGTTCTGAAATGTTAATAGCTATACATTTGGGCGTGCAATCATTTTATTTTATTTATTTTTTTGTGGCACTGGGGATTTAACCCAGGGGCATTCTACCTCCAAGCTAAACCCTAAGCCCTATTTTTATTTTTCATTTTTTTTGTGGTACTGGGGATTGAACCCAGGGGCATTCTACCTCTGAACTACACCCCCAGCCCTATTTTTTGTTCTTTATTTTGAAACAGGGTCTCACTAAGTTGCAGAGGGGCCTCACTAAGAAGCTGAGGCTGGCCGCGAACCTGGATCCTCCAGTCTCAGCCTCCCAAGTACTGGGATTAAAAGCATGCGCCACCACGCCTGGCGTTATTTTTATTTTTATTTTTATTTTATTTTTATTTTTAAACAGAGTCTCACTATTTGTGGAGGCTGTCCTTGAACCTGCAATCCTCCTGTCTCAGCCTCCCAAGTACTGGGATTACAAGTATACACTACCACGCCCACCAGGTACAATGATTTTAAGTAACTGACTTTATCGAGTAAGAAAAACTCTTTAGAAGACATTGCTTCAGATGTTCTGAACTTGTTTTTTATTCATATTCTCTTCCATATTGACATATTCTCTCCTCACTCTGATCATTGCTAAATTGTCTGGTATTATACAGTTGATTATATAAATGAACAAAGGGATTATTACAAAATTCCTTTAACTGTTATGTACTTGACAGCTTTGAATTATCGAAGATAATTCGGTTGCTTACAGAATAATGGTAATAGTAGCTGCCGTTACTTGACTTTTGTGTGTGAGACGCTGTTCTAAGCACGTTACGTGTATTAGCAGCACATCCTATGAGGTGGGTAGTTTTATAGGCTCCATCTTACAGATAAGGAAACTGAATATTAGGGAAGAAAAGTGACTTGCCATGACCATATATAGTTAGGGGTGAAATCAGGAAATGAATAAAATGATCTGGTTCCAGAGCTCAGAGCCTCATCCACTACAATAAGTATAGCTTTCTTTTTTTTTTTTTGGCAACGAAGCCTATTAATTAATTATTGAAGGAAGAAATGGAATTGGACTGTAAGAGGTAATACTAGCGTAGTCCCAAATTTTTATTTTATGTATTGGTTTTGTATTTTTAAAATATAAGTCTAAAAGACTCATTTTGCTTTATATTAATGTATCTTATAAATTAGAAACAGGAAGAACCTTTACTTTACTGAAGATATATATTAAGAAAGACACCTGGGCTGCCGTCACCACGTAATCCCAGCGCACGCTTGTAATCCCAGTACTTGGGAGGCGGAGACCGGAGGATCCGGGTTCGCGGCCAGCCTCAGCTACTTAGTGAGGCCCTCTGCAACTTCGTGACACCTGGTTTCAATAGAGGATAAAAAATAGGGTCGGGGGTGTAGCTTGGAGGTAGATCGCCCCTGGGTACTACAAAAAAATCCCCGGTACTGCAAAAAAAAAAAAAAAAGGCACCTGGGCAAGGCTCTAACAGGCCTGGAATATGAGCATGTGGCTGAGTTTGTATGGCTTTTGGAAAATTCTGCATGGTTGTTCATCTGCGTAGGGCTTGAAAGTCCACAGAGCATATTTATAGCAACCATCGCCTTCACAACTCTTTCGAAGTTGTGAAATGGAAGAGCATCTGGGCACTTCAAAGATGAGGCAAGGGGCCCGGGAGGTCACGTGACTCTCTGGCAGTCACGTGGCTGGAGAATGACAGTGTTGACTTCCGATTTCCAGTCCAGGAATCTTCATTCCATCACCCCAGGCTTGAGGGTGATGCCCTGTTGATGATTCTCTTGCAAGATACTTGGCTATTTTTAGATGGCCTTGCTCATTACTCCAGTCTGGTTGGACAGGTGTGGCAGGGCCATACTTCCTGGGCCTGGAAACCAGGCAGAAGAATTTGAACTGCATGTAGTAGGTGTGGGCAGCCATTTTTGGTTTTTATTCTAAGGCGATGATATCATGAATATCTGTTTTAGGAAGAGAAGTCTGAAGTGGTATGCAGTAAGAATTAAAATAGAATTTGTAACATCTGAGGACATGGGCCTACCCCACGCCTATCGAGTCAGGAATTGGGGGGCAGCACCCAGTTTTTGTAAGCCCTCCAGGAGAGCCTAATGCACACTGAAGTTTGAGAACCATGAAATCAAAGCAGCAACTGGAAGGCATTCAGAATTCAGACCCAAAGTGATAAGTGTGTTGATTAATGTGTGGATATGGAGAGGAAAAAGTGTCTTCAAGAGATTCCTGGGAGAAGTCTGACCAAGATTAAAATTGCAGAACGCATTATACCAGGGGCGCTGTGGGGACAGGGAGGCATTACTTCCAAGGGAATCTCATAGTTAACCCCTTAAACTCACTTAGAAGGGCTGAGTGTACCATGTTTACAGGTAGTGATTCCCATGTCTGTTTGTCCCTTTAAGACAGGACAGGTGTAATGTGTCCTCCCAGGTGACAGCATGGTCAGCTGAGACGCAGAGGTGGGTGTTTGTTTGGCAAGGGGATCAGTATCTGTTTACAGTCCATTTCCTGTGACAAAGGATGAGCTGTAACCTTAGAGAGAAATGGTGGGAGTGAAGGTGGAGAGATCAGGTGAGAGGTAAAACCCAGTAGTTAAGGGGAAGGGGTGATTAGAATAGGAGTGGGGATTTCTGCAACAACATATTTCCTTTTCCTAGAATCAAATCCACCCTCTGTCCTCATTTTCTTCTGCTCTCTGCCTTGCTCACCACATTCCCTGTTTAGAATCTCCTTTCTGTCCCCAACCTAGATAATCCCATGGTGTGCTCCTCTGTACAGCATTTAGATGTCAGCTTTTTGGAGAGCTTTCTGTGACCATCCTCAGTAATGTTGAGCCTCTGCATGTGCATGCTCACTCCCTCTCACTTTTCTTCCTATCATTCATGTATGCACATGCACATACACACACACACCCCCTTCCCTAAACCAGGTCCTATCCCAGACTACTTATCCCAATCTGAGATGATCTGAGATATTAATCAACTTATGTAAGTCTGTCTCACATAAGTCTTCTTGAGCGCCCAGGAACCATTGTACCTTGTTCATTGCTATATTACTAGCACTTGGAAGGATGCCTGACATGTGCTGCTTAAGTATTAGTTGAATGAATTCTAGGTAGATATTTGATGGGGCAGTAGGGTTAGGTAATGGGGGGGTAATCAGGTCTGCAGACACTAGGCAGCACAAGAGGGCTAACTTGGACTGGGTGATGGAGGTGTAACCAGACAAATCCAAGACACTTTCAGAAGGTAACAATGACAGTTTGCTGATGGACTGCTATGGGAGGTGTACAACTTTCCTGTGAAAAGTCTTCCTATGAGAGGTTTGTGAACTCTTAGAATTCCTAATTGATCCCTTCATTCTGTGGAAACTTAACAGCACAGCAATTTGTAGCTGTCCAGCTACCTCCCCATCCCTAGAGGGGAGGTGCCTCAAGCTCTAGGCAGGAGGAATTCTGTTTCTACCCAGAACAGTACTACCCACCCACTCAACTGTATTTATTGAGCCTGGATTATGTTGTAGGCATTACCTAAGGCATTGATGGCACGGTAGTGACTAAAACAACCTCTTTACACTGATATCCTAGAGAGGGAAGACAGACAAATATGTCCACAAATACTATTTGCACAAGGTCCTGGTAATAAGTGGTATGGAGGAAAAACTGGAGGATGGGTGGGGTCAGCCAAGCTGCTCTGAGTTGGTGCTACTTTAGCTGAGAAGTGAGTAGCAAGAAGGAACCATGAGACGGCCCGGAGATGGGGTGGTTCTATGTCGTGCCTTCAAAAACGATTTCTGGGAGAGGAATAACTGGAGTGGGACTTTACTTTTGTACTTTAAGGCCCATAATCCCATCAGCTCTGGAGGCTGAGGCAGGAGGATGGCAAGTTTGAGGCCAGCTTGGGCAACTTAGTGAGACTCTGTCTCAAAAATAAAAATAAAAAAGGGCTGGGGATGTAGTTCAGTGGTAGGCTATCCCTGGGTTCAATCCATAGTACCACAAAAAAAAAAGAATTTTGTTTTTTGAAGAGGTTGGTGGCATCATTACTGGAGTGCTAGGATAGAGGCCCAACTCTAGGGATCCCAACAAATCAGGTCTGGCCACTTGCCCTTCAAAGGGAAAAGTCATAGTGAAAAGCAAAAAAGGACCTTTAGTCCATATAGCTCTATGGGACCAGTGTCCTTAGCCTTGTCGTTGGGGTACTGACATGAACTCCCAGAGTATACAGATAGGGACCAGAAGTCATGCAGTCCAGCAGTCTTGGTCAGAATGTGGTCTGGCTGATCTTTGTCTCAGGATTGGTATATGGGGGTGTGTGGCTTGTCAGCTGTGATAGAAAGTTGCTGTGGCCTGGGGTTAGTTTCTGCTCATCGCAAGATGTTTGCTGATCAGACCAAAGGAGTCAGAGCAAAGGAGACCAAGGCAAAATGGAGGCAGAAATGCCAAGGTTTTTATCCTGTTTTTAGTTACCCATTGGTCATTTGCAGACCCCAGTAAAGAGTCAGTGTTCTTAGCAAAAGCAGCCTCTAAAGTCCTTGTTCTAGCATGACAACTCAACTTTTTTTTTTTTTGCAGTACCGGGGATTGAACGCAGGGGCGTTCTACCTCCGCGCTACACCCCCGGCCCTATTTTTTATACTTTATTTTGAAACCGGGTCTCATGAAGTTGTGGAGGGCCTCACTAAGGAGAGAGAGAGAGAGACAGACAGACAGGAGAGAGAGAGCGAGAGAGCTGAGGCTGGCCGCGAACCCGGATCCTCCGGTCTCCGCCTCCCAAAGTACTGGGATTACAAGCGTGTGCCACCACGCCCGGCTGACAACTCAACTTTAAATACTTTTCAGGTTTATTTCTTAACAGCATTTTGTTTGTCAAATCATCTTAGTGTTCATTTACTTACTGAAATATTTTTCTATTAAAAGTTGTTCTACAAAACACCTTAGATATGACTAGTTTTAAAGAACAAAATTTCTACCAATCATAAATTATTAACAGATACTTTTTCAATAAAGGATAAAATTATCACCCATACAGGTATAAAAATGAGCACTTGTTAAAGATTTTATTTAATTCAGAGAGAGAACTTGGCAGATATTATAATAGGTTCCAAGGAGAATCAAAACAGGACAAGTGCCGGGCGTGGTGGCGCACGCTTGTAATCCCAGTACTTTGGGAGGCGGAGAATGGAGGATCCCGGTTCGCGGCCAGCCTCAGCTCTCTCTCTCTCTCTCTCTCCCTGTCTCTCTCTCTCTCCTTAGTGAGGCCCTCCGCAACTTCGTGAGACCCGGTTTCAAAATAAAGCATAAAAAAAATAGGGCCGGGGGTGTAGCGTGGAGGTAGAACGCCCCTGGGTTCAATTCCTGGTACCGCAAAAAAAAAAAAAACAAAAATAACCAAAAAAAAAAAAACAGGACAAGTTTATATGGAGTAAAAGAATTCAGGAATATTAACTTTTTCCACAGTGGTATGGAAGTTAATTGAATCTCTATGGGCCAGGACAAAGTTTACATGTCTATAGACAATTATTTTGCAATGTTACCAGTTATCTACATGGAATCAGGTTCAAATTACCTATAGGAGTCTCTTCTAGAGTCTAGACTATACATAGTTTTCCGGTGAAGCATGTTTCCCTCCCTCATATATTGAGAGGCTGAGACAGGAGGATCACAGGTTCACGGCCAGCTTCAGCTACTTGGTGAGGCCCTCCACAACTTGGTGAGACCCTGTTTCAAAAATAAAGAATAAAAAATAGGGCTGGGGGTGTAGCTCGGAGGTAGAATGCCCCTGGGTTCAATCCCCAGTACCGCAAAGAAAAAAAGTTATAGAAATTCTTTGTAATTTTTTCCCCCTGATCTTTAGTTCATCATCGACCAAGGCGGATCTCAAGAGTGGCCTAGAAGAATGTGCGGTGGCATTGAACTTATTTCTAAATAACAAATTTAGAGATGCCTTAGAATTGCTTCGTCCAGGGTAATTAACTTTATTTCTTTTAGATAAAATGTTTTTTCCAGATGTTTCTTTAATGTCATGCTTGTAAATTAGTTTATCTGTTTCTACCTGAATATTTATAAGCTAATTTGGTTGGGATCCCTTACTGTTGGTTAGTTTTAAAATTCAGTTAAAAAAATCTGTCTTTTCAAATTTAATGAGTAGAAAATTTTGAAATTTTCCTTAGTTTAATTTCCATAGTTGTTCAAATATTGTCATGTTATGTAGTTTTGTAGGGCTTCAAATTTGTTTTCTTCAGTGAAATATTTTTGTAATGTTCCTTTTCAGTGTAATTGGAAAAGCTTCATTTGAATGAGGAGGGGAAGAGCTAGAATATGCTAATATTAAAAATAAATTTAAGGTAGTATCATTGGGGTTCCTCATGTATGTACTAAACAAGTTAAGCAATTTAATTTCAATTAATGGTATTCATTGGTTTTTCAAAGTTGGTAGCAAAACCTGTGCTGGGCCTGTTTACTAGCCCTCACTGTGACCACAGTAACCAGCTCTTGATGTGACTGCAGTGTGGCAGAAATAATCTTACATAATTGTCTTCAAACACAGTCACTTTCTTAGATGAAGCTTAGAACTCATATAATAATTTTCTAGAAGATACTTGGGCACAGAAGTAGGGAATCTCATTCCTTCCTTCTCTGGTCAGTAGGGTGACCTGACTCTGGTCATTAACTTTGAATCAAAGAGATTAATTTACCTACCGAGGAGGAGCTGCTATAGTAATTGTATTAAGATTTAGAATAACAGTGATCAAGATTTGTCAATTAGCATGTCAGAAGTTAAGAAGGAATGATCAGACAGATGGTGAAGCCATAGTCTAAGGGAAATTGCCAGGGTCGTCCCCAGTGCTTGTCTGCCTCCTACCTGCCCTTCTGGGTCCCTCAGACTTCTCTGTCTTCTTCTGGCCCTCTACATCCCTGCTAGTCTTCTGTCTTTGTCTTTCCCTTTTTGTCTCTCATTCTGTCTTCTCTCCCAGCCTACCTACCTACCTCCTTTATTTTTTTATTCAAATAAGTCTCCCCCCTTCTGCTGATACTCAGCTGGTCATAATACAGAATGAAAATAAATAATTTAGTATTATATTCAGTCAAGTTCTATATTCTCTGACATTTATGCATCACTATTTAAAATACTTTCCCCACTTGAGTTCTTTTTTTTCTCCTTGGAAGAACTTTCAGTTAAAAAATACGAGGTTTGAAACCACAGCTAAGATTAACTTTGGGCTGCCGTATTCCTTGTGGTTCTTTTGATCAGACAGTGCCCTGGCTGTTTAGGACAAACTGCAATTACCAAAGGATGTTCAGACTTCCCATGGGGGAAAAGAACAGTGTGGCTTGTGTTTGTTTTACATAGCAGCAGGCTGTTGAGCCTTAATATTTAAATTAAAAACAAAACTATGCATTGGTTTTTTGTTGTTATCTTGGTGCTGGTGATGACCCAGGGCCTTGCACATACTAAGCAAGTGCTTTCCCCCCGAACCACATCCCCAGCCTTATGTATTGGTATTTTAAACACTGTAAATAATTAACATGAGAAATTTTGAGAAGAGATGGTGATTTTTTTATAGCCTGGGAATGTGAATGTCTGCCCCATATTAGAACCAATGAACATCCTTAGATTCCCAAAGCAGTCCTTACTGATAACTTGATAACTCGGATGAGCAAGAATTTTACCCAGGAATCT
Source organism: Glis glis (assembly GCA_004027185.1). Taxonomy (NCBI): domain Eukaryota; kingdom Metazoa; phylum Chordata; class Mammalia; order Rodentia; family Gliridae; genus Glis; species Glis glis. Next base: position 10,074 of record PVJS01003312.1, read on the forward strand.
CAGATGATGCAATTAACCAAGGTTTTAGATCTACTTTGGTCAGGGCCTTTGTGGCTAAGATAATTTATTGCAAAAATCTTGCTATTGGCCTCTGACTATAGAGGAGACAAGAGTGATTATAAAGGATTTTGAGTCTCCCACTTTCAAAAACATATGACAGTCTTCCTGTCATAAAATGCATTTCCAGCAGGCCTTATTTTAGCCCTTATTTCAGATCTTAAGAAAGTACACCACCCCTTGTTCAACTGGAAAAATTTGTTCTGCTTTGAAACCTCTTCTAGGAAATGCATTGGCAGGCTGCCCCCTAGTGCTGAAACAGGGAAAAAGCATGTCATCCTCTTCAGATGCAGCCTGGAACATTTTGTTCAGCCGGTGTGGGTTTAAAGTGGAAAGTCCTTGGTACCTGAGTTTTCAAGAGCGTGCCTTTCACAGCTCATATTATTTCAGTGATTATGGTGAAGCAGTAAAGGTTATTACTGGGAAAGTCAGGGCATGCATTTACTAGGATTTCATATGATTGGTATCAAACAAAGCCTGGAATTTTTTTTTTTCCTGTTGAATTGAAACTTACTAGTTCCATGTTCTTCCCAGGGCCAAGGAGAGTATGTACCATGCCTTGGGCTACAGTACCATCGTGGTTTTGCAGGCTGTCATGACCTTTGAGCAACAGGACATCCAAAATGGCATTTCTGCCATGAAGGACGCTTTGCAAACCTGCCAAAAGTATGACTGAGTAATTAAATATGTGCGCTATGACCCCAAACCCTTATCCTGTGGGATAAAATGAGTTCTGTTTGCCTGACTGAGAGCTCTGCGATTGGGATTGGCCAGTTACAGAAAAGGACTTCAACTTCAAAACTTCTTGGCCTCATGCGGTCTTCTTTAATTGAATTTAAACATTCCTATCAGGAATAATATGGTTCCTATTTGCCATCTATACCATCTACTTTTCTTTTTGATAGTTTGGGGCCTGATCTATAGAGAAGGTCTGAGGGAGATTCCAGTGGGGTTAGCAGCCAGCATCTCTCCATGGTCTCCTGAAGTAGATGAGATTAAATATTGAACACTATGTCAAGTCGAGCAAGAAGCATGCTTGTTTTATGTGGGAGATGCTGTAGATTCAGAAGGGAATGTTTTACTCATCTAAGAAGGACATATTTGGGTACTTTTAGTTGGTAAAAATGAGATGGATTTTTAGTTTTATTTTACGCTTTACTCTGTGTGTTTAGGAAGACCCTAGTAAAAGCTGTTATTAGTATTGGTAAATTTTAACATGGGTAAAATTACTTCCTTAATATGTAATTATGTTGCAAGCCCCTCAAATGAAGAACATTTCCAAAGAGTGCTCTTCAACTCCATTTTTAACCTGTGGAGACCCTCACCACAGAAATGCTGTTTTAGCCATAGAGATGAGGGAAGGTGCTTTGCAGGTTTAGCATTCACCTGTGCTTGTGGGTTCATCCACAGGCACACACAAGCATGTTTAGTTGATGTGGGTGGAGTGTCCACTGGTTGCCAGCCCCTTGTGGTGACTTTTTGGTGTGATTGTGATTGAAATGAATGTCAAATGAAAATGAACTCAGCCTGATTTGTTTGTTGTTTCTTTCCATTTCCCATCCCCCTTCTATTTGTTCAATGCAGATATAGGAAAAAATGCACAGTTGTAGAGTCTTTTTCAAGTCTACTTTCTCGAGGATCACTGGAACAGCTGAGTGAAGGTAGGAGTCATTTAAAAGATTAATTTTTCCTTTTAAAAATTAAAAAGTGATCATATTCTTAAAACCCAATACTGAAGTGTACAAAGTAAATGGAATTTTTTTTCCTCCTCTCCATCATACTCACCCTCCAGAAATAACCATTGTTAATGGTTGCTTTTGAAGCTTTGCAGACTTTTCAGTACATAAATATAAACGTGCACATAAGGGACACAGGGTTTCTGTTGTTGTTCATGTGTGGTTTGTCTTTTGCAAGCATAGAATCACACAATACATTTTGTTCTATGATGTGACATTTTCCCAGGTCAGTACATATAAACAGAATTCATTCTGTTTCACAGCTGTGTAGTATTTCAGAGGATGGGTATACCACAATTTACTTGCTTTTTCTCTATTAAAGGATAGTTTTATTTTATAATTTATATAATTTTTAGATCTTACTATTGCAAATAATGCTGTACTGAAATCCTTAAATATATGTCTTAAATATATGTTCAGTATTTCATGGGATAAGGTCCTGAAAGTGGAGTTACTAGTTCTGAGGGTTCGAAAAATTTAAATTATTTACAGGTATTGCCATCCCCCTCAAAAAAAAACTCAAGTCACTTTATATTCTGAGATTTTCAGTTTTCTATAAGCTATTAAAATCTTTTCCAAGGTAAAAATAATTTTGATACCTTTTAAAATGTGATAATGCTTCACAGTATGGAACATGTTTTATTTGTGGGCATTTAGTTAAGAATATTCTGGAATCCAGGAAGCCTGCAGCACCCTGATCAGATGGGTGTTGCCATCAACTGCTTGATGTTCCTACTGAGATTAGGGTAGAGGTTTGTTGATCAGTTGTTTTATTGGTGTTACACCCTAGTAAGAATGGCTTACCAGAAAGGAGCGTCCTGGTAATCTTGTGAAAGAAAAAATATGTCATTCAAAAGCTCTGCCATTCCTCGAGAATTTGTACTTGTGTCATTGTCACACTTGTTCGCTGGAAGAGGTGAACACCGAACACTAGAAGCAGCTGTGACTGATTGAAGTGGAGTGATTCTGGACACTGCTGTCAGAGTCATTCCTAATGGTCACGTGTATGTCCCTCACATTCCTGAGTGTGTTTTATTATGAAGTGTTGTTTTGTTAGACAGATGTTATCAGCTTGTTGTGGATGTTAGAGACTGGAGAACACGAGCGTGATGGGAGGTGAGGGTGATGCTTACGGGAGAGGATTGTGACACATTCTTCAGGACTGGGGTGTGAGGTCGACTCCCAAACCATGGTGGAATCAAATTTGTTTCATTGGTCACTCCAGGCAGTGAAAACCCATCTTCTTTTTCTCCAGAAACTGACCAAGAAGTAGCCATAAGAATAAAAGTTGGCACTAGTAGGCCTAAAGTGCTCTAAAGAGGATCAGTGGGAGATTAAATAGGCCCCAAAGAAATCCGAGTCTTCTGTTTGTAGTCCCTTTCCTGTTACCCTCTATATGACCTCTCTCCTGGCCCATTGACTCCTGCCTCCCTTTTTCTTTGTAGTATGAAAGTGATGTTGGAGTTTTGTTTTTTCTTTTTATTTTCTTTTAGCTTAGTTTTAGGAAGAATGACTTGGGTTTTTTTTTTTGGTGTGAGAATAAATAATAATCTGAAAATAATAATGATAGTTTCATTTTTTAAAAGTACTTTCTATCTGCCAAATACTCTCCTTGGTACTTCCTTAACTTTAACCAATCTAATCCATGTAACCTCTTCTTCACAAAGTAGGAAGCAATGTTCAGAGACATGAAGTAAATGGCCAAGGTCACCCACCTATCAGAGTAGGGTTTAAACCTGATTTGCCTTTCCTTAAACCACAATTTTTTTCACCTGTACCCACACTCTGTCCTGTAGGTGGGTAGAAAATGTATCATATATGGACGAGGGAAATGTAGGATTATTCCTGTGTTAAACATCTTGAAAATAGATGAGGCCGTGTTCTTATCTTGTTATAATGTCTTTGGACAGTATACTTTAGGAAATCTGGAGTAAGGTAGAAAATTACTTTTGACTAATTATTAAAAATTAAACTAGTCTGTGACTGTAGCCTCTTCTGAAACATAAGCTTGTTTAGACTTTATACCTAAAAGCTGAGCTGAGCTAATGCTTCCGTGTGTTGTGAATTTATTTCCTTTAGTGGAGTAAGGCCTTTAGTTAAGTGGCATTCTAGTAGGTACCTATATTTTTTTTTGTGGTACTGGGGATTGAACCCAGGGGCATTCTACCTCTGAGCTACACTCACAACCCTAGTTTTATTCTTTATTTTGAAACAGGATCTCACTAAGTTGTGGAGGGCCTCACTAAGTAGCTGAGGCTGGCCTTGAACCCGGATCCTCCTATCTCAGCCTCCCAAGTACTGGGATTACAAGTGTGCGCCACCACGCCTGGCTAGTAGGTACCTATTCATAGATGCTCAGTGACTAATTCAGAGAACCAAGGAACTGCCCCATGTAAATCAACCACAGTGATAGAATAATACTTTCGTAAGTCAAGTTGCGTTTTGTTCCTAGCGAGTTTGGCTGTTGGCAACCCAAGCAGACTTTGTGTTCAAGGGAGCCTGTCAAAACATTGTAGCTCTAGTATGTGATTTGTTTTCCCTCTTGGTAATTTTCATTTACATCCTCGAGTGTCTGGTTGTCTGCAGGAGTTGAGTGTGTTTCAATGTGGGACACACCTGCTCTTCTCTCATGGCTGGCGGGTTGTGCTGAATGGATTTCAAGTTGACTTTAAAAAAAAGATCTTTAAATGCAATGTCTAGGATGTGAAAGAGATTTAACCTGGGGAATACTTACATGTGGAATACAGAGTTCAAACTCGTGCCTTTTGTCTCTGCTTTCTTGTTACATGCTTTGTGCAGCACTTAGGTCTATCAGTAGCCAGGCCCTGCTGCTCAGATCTCTGCAAGGACTGGTGGTCACCTACTCAAATCAAGCATTGACATTCAAGGTCATCCATCATTTAGCCCCTACGTACCTTTCCAGCCTCATTGCCCTCTCTCCCTGATGCACCTCATGCTGCAGCCTAAGGAGCCCTCCCCTTCCCCAGAGGGGCCCTGGGTGAGCCTTGCTTCACACCTGTGTGTGTGTGTTTCTGCTGGTCCTCCCCCAGTGCCAGCGTTGTCCCCCCTGCACACGCCCCACACCTGCTGCTCCTGAGACTTTCATAGTCGATAGCCCCTGACCATTCTCACTTTGTTGCAGAGTTACCTAGGAAGAGGATATTCAGGTGACTCTACACATACATGTTACTGGTTTGTGTCCCACTGAAGCACTGAGAAAATAAAAAAGCACATTTTAGGGGAGGTGTTCTAAAGGACTTAGACCCTGACTGCTGATCTTGCTGGGATGCGCACAGGCAGCTACACGTCCTCATGTTCTGCCTGTCATGGGTTTGGCCCTGTCTGTCTGCAGTACTGTTGGGGATCTTAGCTGCATAGTTACCTCTTTGTAAATTGAACATTTGGAATACAAGCATGGCAGGAAATTGAACCCATATGTGAGAGCTAGTGGGGTGTGTGTGTGTGTGTGTGTATGTGTGTATAAAGGAAAGAAAGCACACATTCTTATCTAGTCTGATCAACAGCATTCCCAATTACACAGACATACCTTATTTTTCTGCCACTTGGTTGACATAAAAATGCTTTCCGGTTTCTGAGCTTTTATCAAAACCACACAGGCCAGGGACAATAATCTTAGTCAAAGTAGTTAACATTTATCAAATGCTTACTGTATATGGTGAACTCTACATGCAGCGCCTCATTTAATCTTGCAGCTGTGAAATGGAGACATTATTAGTGGACTTTTTAAATGAGGATACTAGCAGAGAAAGGGAGGGAGCTTGCTCAAGGTCCTCCTACAGCTAGTACCCATGGAGCTTTTCCTCCAAACTCATTTATTTAAATAACACACCAATTTGCAGCCCATGGAGAAAGCAGGAATCTGCTGATTTTGGTTAAGCAAAAATGCGAAGATTGGCCTCTAATCTTTGCAAGTATAATGGATTATTTAGGAAGACAAGGCATGTGTTTGGGGCCACTCCACATATCCCTGGGACATGCAAATAGCTCCCATGGCTTCTTTTTGTAAGAGCCTTGTTCTTGTGCTAGATATCCGGATGATCAAATTATCCTGAAACTGGAATAGTGATAACTCTTTTTACCTCAAGTCTGATTTCCTCGAGGAGTCCTGACGGGCATGCAGGGCAGCTCTTTTTCACAGAACCCTAGAGAATTGCTGCTTTCTCTTCAGGTTGATAACGTGTCTAGTCATTGTCATGATTATCATACCTTCATAATTTAGAAGCTAGAATTCATAAATTTAATGTAGCTTTTTTCAATCTTTATAACAGTGTTAAACTTGCATGTTACTGTTAAATTAAAAAAAGTGGTTTTCTTATAAAAAAGTGGTTTTCTTTCTTTTAAAAAAGCTTTTTAAGCCGGGCATGGTGGCGTATACTTGTAATCCCAGTACTTGGGAGGCTGAGACAGGAGGATCACAGGTTCACACCCAGCCTTGGTAACTTAGCAAGGCTCTCAGCAACCTAGTGAAACCCTGTTTTCAAATAAGGTATATATAAAAAAATCAGTCTGGGGGTGTAGCTGGAAGGTAGAATGCCTCTGGGTTCAATACCCAGTACCAAAAAAATAAGGCTTTGTACTATGAATGAAACTACCATATGACCCAGTTATATCATTCCTTGGTATCTTTCCAAAAGGATTAAAGTTAGGATGCTGTAATGATAATGCATATCTATGCTTACAGCAGCACAATTCACAATAGCCAAATTATGGAACCAACCCAGGTGTCTGTCAATAGACGAATGGATAAAGAAAATGTGGTATATACACACAATGGAATTTTACTCAGCTATAAAGAAGAACAAAATTATGTCATTTGTAGGAAAATAGATGGAACTAGAGAATATTATTCTGAGATCAGCCAGTCTAAAAAAGTCAAGGGTCAGCCGGGTGTGGGGGCACATGCTTGTAATTTCAGTACGTGGGAGGCTGAGACAGGAGGATCGCAGGTTCGCAGCCAGCTTCAGTACTTAATGAGGCCCTCCGCTACTTAGTAAGACCTTGTTTCAAAATAAAAAAAAAAGAATAAAATAGGGCTGGGGGTGTAGCTTGGAGGTAGAATGCCCCTGGGTTCATTCCCCCAGTGCCACACACACACACACAACACACACACACATACACAAAGTCAAGAGTCTTGTGTTTTCTCTCATATGTGGAAGCTAGAAAGAAAATATGAAAGAAAAGAAACTTCAGTTGAATGAGGGGAGAACCCAGTAGAATAATGGAAAGGAATTGAGGAAGCGAGGTGGGAAGGGGAGAAGCGAGTCTTAAAGAAGGGAACAGCTCAAATAACGTTATGTCCATATATGAAGGTATCACTACCAATCCCATTAACGTGTGGGAGGGAGGAAGGGGGAGCAGGGTGGGATACAGAGGGAAACACAGCAAGTGATGTGGGCATGCGTCACGTTGATCTCACTATGATCTGTAAGTACAATGCACCAATAAAAGTATATAAGAAGAAAAGGCCTTTGAATTTCGATTTCTTCTTTTGAGCTGAGTTTGGGTCTCTGACATCAAGTGCCTGACTCTGCTGTTATGATTTTATGGGGCCAGTGATGACTTCCCTGGACATTTCACACATTCCAGAAGAACCTTTTATGAAATCATCTAAGTAATCTAGGTTTTTGTATCTCTCTTGGGCTCATTTATCTACCAGTCTTTTCTGAATATACAGGAGAAGGCAATTACTGTGAATATGGAATTTTCCTTAATATACTTTTATTTGTTTTTAATAGAGGAAATGCATGCTGAGATCTGTTATGCCGAGTGTCTCCTGCAGAAAGCAGCACTCACGTTTGTGCAGGTAATGAACGTTTAGCTTAGAACTGGTATTGGCTCGGAAGCCTGCCAACACTGCATGGAAAAATATGGCTCATTCTATGTTGGTGCTCCAGTTCTTCTGACAGAGTGGTAATGAAAAGTATTTGTTATTCTGATAAACTTTAGCTTAAAAAAAAAAGACTCCAGAGAACTTTCTTCCTACTCAAATGTATTTAAAGTCTATTTTGAACTTTTCAGTCTACTGGGAATCACTGCCTTTTAAAGAAATTGCCTTGCAAATGCCACACCTAATTTCAGAATGCTTCTCCATGTGAAAACTGTGAGATTGTTCCAGCTTGTACTTGCTCATGGTAGAGGCTGCACACAGGAGCCACCCAGCTGGAGGACGGCTCCTTAATTCTTGGCCATTCCCTTCTTGCACCATAGGCTTCAGCAAAGCTCACTCATGCAAGTGCAGATAGCCACGCTTTCCATAGATCCTAAATATTTTATTTTCCCCTTACTTTCTATTCTCCTTCCCCTGTCTTTTATTTCTTCCTTTGAAAGAGCAGTTTTTAAAAGTCACTGAACAAAACAATGAGTCTTTTTATACGAGGCACTTTAATTTCACTACTAGGAACTGCTACAGCCTATATCTTGCCTCTCTGTATCTTCCAGTACTTTTTTTTTTTTTTTTGTGGTACTGGGGATGGAACCCAGGGGCATTCTACCTCTGAGCTACATCCCCAGCCCTAGTTTTAGTCTTTATTTTGAAACAGGGTCTCACTAAGTTGTGGAGGGCCTCACTAAGAAGCTGAGGCTGGCTGTGAGCCTGTGATCCTCCTGTCTCAGCCTCCCAAGTACTGGGATTACAAGCATGTGCCACCATGCCCGGCTCCAGTACTTCTAAAAAATAGATTTTCACATGGCTTCATAGGTGGTGATGATGGCTACAGGGGTGGGGTTGAGATTGTGAGGAAGCAGAAGGAAACTCAAGTGTAAGACGGAATGTCTTCCAATCTCAACCTTTTGTATTATTTTGAGAGTTGATTCTCTCTTTTTCTAAAAGTTGACCTCTTTGGTTAGATTCTAGTTTAGTAAAATTGAATCAGGATAGTGTTTCCTAACCTTGTACATTACAAAGGTTGGTTAATAAAAACAGTTTTGGTTTTTTTTTTTGAGCCAGGTGTGGTGAAGCATACCTGTAATCCCAGCAGCTTGGGAGGCTGAGACAGGAGGGTAGCAAGTTCCAGGCCAGCCTTGGCAATTTAGCTTGTCCAAAAATAAAAATAAGAAGGGCTGGAGATATAGCTCAGTGGTAGAGCACCTCTAGGTTCAATCCCCAGTACCAATAATAGTAGTAGTAGTAATAATAATAATAATAATAATAATAATAAATCTTACTACTTCAATAAACATTATACTGCTATTCATGGAGGTCCCCATTTTTTTCTGATGTGCTTTCCAAATGGGTATTTGACAGTCAAATATGGGATTTAAAAACTAATTTTATATTTGGGATTTAGAAACTGATTTTATATCTGGGAGATATTTGTGATTTCCCCTTTCTCATGCCCTTCATATGCGTGCTTCTTTTGCCTTTTAAAGAGTCCACAACTCTCTCTTCCTTTTGATTCTGACCATCATTATGCTGGTAGAGTCGCTTATCAGCTCTTGCCTGGACCGTACAGCAACCCCTCATTTTCTTTTACCTTTAACTCATTCTTCATTCTGCAGTTGAGACTCTCACCTTGTCATTTCTCTGCCTCAGCACTTAGTAGTTCTAAGTGACTATGGCAGTGTTCTCTAGTAGAATATCACAAATGCAGGCCGGGCGTGGTGGCGCACGCTTGTAATCCTAGTACTTGGGAGGCGGAGACCGGAGGATCTGGGTTCGCGGCCAGCCTCAGCTACTTAATGAGGCCCTCTGCAACTTAGTGAGACCCGGTTTCAAAATAAAGTATACAAAAATAGGGCTGGGGGTGTAGCTCGGAGGTAGAACGCCCCTGGGTTCAATCCCCAGTACTGCAAAAAAAAAAAAAAAAAAAAAGAATATCACAAATGCTGGAGGTATTTTCAAACTAAATTGGAGCATTCCCCCAAATTCCCTACTCACCCTCTTACAGCTCCCTTCAGGTACTGCTGACAATGGTATGTTGCAAACTCCAGGGACACAGGTGGAGGCAGCTTTCCCCCTCCGTGGCCGGTATCTTCTTTGCAGCAGATTCTTCAGCAGTGTTGATGTATGGCCACACAGATGGTTCAGCACATCATGGTCTTTAATGCTTCCTGGCCTTTCCACCTGCATTTTCCCTTGCTTGCAAAATTCATTTCAGCATTGCCTTTCTCATCTGGCCACTTGCTAAACATTTTTTTGTGCTTTAAACACTGATGCCTCCAGGAGGCTTCTCTGGGCCTCTCTGTGCCCCGGTGTGTGCTCTCATCGCAACCTGTGCATGCCTCCGTCTTTGTGCTTCCCTCCACCTTTAGCACATCATGTTGCTTTCATTTGTTTTTGTATTCAGGTGCCTGGTGCAATATAGGCCTTCAATAAATGTTTGATGAATCATGAAATGAAATACTCTTAATTTGAGTCAGATTTTAATCTAACCTAAGAAATTCTTTTCTGGCAATTATTAAAACTTGCATAAGACTCCTTAAAATAAGATAAGCATTTAAGCATAGTGAATTTTGTATGTACCAATTTTTATGATAACGGGAATGTTAAGTATTTAAGTCACTAATGAAATTAGTAAACTGAATTCAGTTTTTCTTTTACTTCAGAATGATGTGTAAGTGTGCAGGAAATAAATACCAGGGTATCTTTCTGGTATCAATAGACTAAAGGCCTTCTCCTTGGAAATGTGGAACATAGTTGTTTGATATAATTTATTAAGAGACTCTCTTAGAATGCTAATCCTGGAAATGCCATTCATTTAGTCCAGCTGCCTCATTTTTATGGTTGGTGACCATCAGGCAAAGAGGAGTAAAGCTACCCCCCATTTTATTGTGAATAAAATTATGATGCTGAATAGGCTCTGCCTGCTCAAGTACCCTGTGAAAGAGGAACCATAGTCCCATTTACTGGGTGTGATGGACTGTAAAGTTTGGCTTTAGAGCAGACCCTGAAAGTCAACCATTTGGAATTTGATTTAAATCAGAAGAAAATTACTCAGTAAATGATGATGCTTATTAGGTAGAGTAGGTTTGGACTGTATGTGGCTTCTACTTGGTCAGGATTATTTCCTTAGAAATATAAAATGATGCAAGGATTTAAAAAGTACTTTTGTTGTTTTCTAACATTTCAAATATAAAGCAAGAAGAATGTGTTAATTTCAAAATCCTATACTCAAAGGATTTTTTTCAAGCTACACAAATATGTAACTGATGGGACAGTTTAGAATTTTTTGTTGTGTCTAATTATTTAATTGAATTATTTTTAGGATGAAAATATGATCAACTTCATCAAAGGTGGACTCAAAATTAGAACAAGTTACCAAATATATAAGTAAGTTAAAAAGTAAAATGTGGCTTTTAAATGATTCTTGTGCTTATACTAATTTGTTTTTCAAATTTATCAATTTGTTTTTCAATTTGTTCAAACTAATTTGTTTTTCAAAATTCTAGTTTCTTAAAAATGTAATGTTGGTAAAAATGCACTTGATTTTTAGTTGAGTAAATATTCAGTGCCATAGGATAACTGAATTTAAGTTTAAATACAGTTTTAATAGCAAAATAGTGAAAAAGAAACTGACTGACATAATTTCTTTTTTTTTTTTTTTTTTTTGCGGAACCGGGGATTGAACGTGGGGGCGTTCTACCTCTGCGCTACACCCCTGGCCCTATTTTTTATACTTCATTTTGAAACCGGGTCTCACAAAGTTGTGGAGGGCCTCACTAAGGAGAGAGAGAGAGAGAGAGAGAGAGAGAGAGAGAGAGAGAGAGGGAGAGACAGAGAGCTGAGGCTGGCCGCGAACCCGGATCCTCCGGTCTCCGCCTCCCAAAGTACTGGGATTACAAGCGTGCGCCACCACGCCTGGCTCTGACTGACATAATTTCTGATCCGATAATCCTAATTTCTCTCTCCTAAGACAGTTTATACATTTCAAGTGACAGATATGTCTTTGGTCTAGACTCCAGAGCAGCTCTGTCCAATAGAACTTGCAGTAGATAGAAATGTTCAATTTATGTGATTCATAATGGTGTTCATATCTTCTTACTGAGTTTTATCTAGTTGTTCTATCATTTCATGAGACTATTACAATATCTTAACTTTGAATGTTAAGTCATCCATTTTTCTTTAGTTCTATTGGTATTTGCCTTGTGTATTTAGGACCTCTGTTGTTAGGCTCAGTTATATTTGTAATTGTTCTGTTTCCCTAATGAATTAGCCTTTTTATCATTATAAAATTTCCCTATTTAACTATCATAGTATTCCTTGTCTTAAAATCTATTTTTTTCTAATATTAACATAGCCACTCATGCTTTCTTATAATTAGTCTTTGCATGGTATGTATTCTTTTACTTTGTCTACTTTTGTTTTTATATTTAAATTGCATTTCTTATAGATGAGAATATTTGGGCAATTGAGATGTTTGCACTTGTGACTACCATTTTGCTTTTTCTCTTTGCCTCATCTGTTCCCTCCTTTTCTCCTGTCTTCTTTTGCTTTAATTAAAATTTTAAAAATTCCACTGTAATCCTTTATTGTCTTCTTACCTATTTATTTTTTGTTGTTATCATAATATCCTTTTTAACTTATCACAATTTAGAGTTAATACTGTACCACTGCAAATAAAATATAAGAACTTTGCAGAAGTATAGTTTCATTTTCTACCTTTATTGTCCTTTACAGTATTCATATGCTATATAGTATATTTGTATATATTATAATCCCCCTTTACAGTATTCATATGCTATATAGTATATTTGTATATATTATAATCCCCACCATACATATCAAACTTTTGCTTTAAACAGTCATATGTTGTAGTCGTCTCTATTTACCCATATATTCACCATTTTTGGCATTCTTCATTCATACCTGTTTCCTTTCATACTGAAGAACTTCCTTTAGTATTTCTTGTTTTGTATGCCTGCTTTCAACAAATTCTGTTCATTTATTTGAAATTATCTTTACTTTTTCCTTCATTTTCAAGGAGATTTTTCTAAGTATAATATTCCGAGTTAAGGGGGTTCATTTTTCTTCTTTCAGTCTTTTATATTGCCATTCCATTGTGTTAACACTTTCATGGTTTGTGATCAGAAATTAGCTGTCATTTGTATTATGGGTCCCCTTTTTTCTAATGTGTCATTTCTTCAGGCCTCTTTGAAGACCCTTGTATTTTTGAGTCTCAGTAGTTTGACTGTGATTTCTTAAGTATGCGTTTGAGAAATCTCTGGTCATTATTTCCTAAAATATTTCTTTTAAGCCCTGTTCACACTCTCTCCTCTTCTGATATTCCAACTACATGTTAGTCTGCCTGGTTTTGTTCAATAAGTCACTGAAGTACTGTCTGTTAAAAGAAAAAATTTTCAGGTTGGGCATGATCCCAACATCTGTATCATCCTAGAGTCAGTTTCTATTGACTGCTTTTTCTCTTGACTATGTCAAAACATATGTCATGGTTTATTCTCATGTCCAATATTTTTTATTATACACTAGATACTGATAAATTATAGAGCCTCTGGATTCTGTTTTCTTTTCTCAGAAGAATACTGATTTTTGTTCTAGGAAGGCTTTAATTTGCTTAGACCTAGTCTGCAAACTCTTACTTTTGGAGTGACCAGTACCTGGAATCTCTGTTCTATTATTTCTGCTGTCTTGCTCCTGCTTTTCCTTGGAATCTACTTAGTGCTCAATAGTTTATGGGTCAGCTACAAATTTGAATGGAGCTTTAACACAGATTTTGGTGTTTTCCTTCTATGTGTTTCTTCTATATATGGAAATTTCCTGTTACCTTACGGCTACTCTGGCAGTCTTGGACTCTGTACTCTGACTTTTCATGTCAATAAGACTGTGGCTTTCCGTTCGAGTTCCAGGCCCTCCACACTGAATGGACTGGGGCACACTTTCAAGTACATAGCCATATAAATGTAACGTACACTCAAGAGTTATTCCCTGATTTGAAATTAAGCTCCTTCCCAGTTTCTGCCTACTTTTTTTCCTTCAGTTTTCAATGTCTGCAGAAATGTTTAAATATATACTTAGTATATTTTTGAGACTATAGAATTGTTACCTGTGGGAGGGTTAATTAACATAGCTACTCTGCCATTACTGGAAGCAGATCCCCATTACTGGCAGCAGAACCAAAATTTAGTATTTTAAGAGATACTGTTACCCAAAATAATTTATGAATTTGTTTTCCTTTCAAAATCCTGCAGGGGTGGGGGAGAGATTTTGGAAACCTGGATCTTGTTTTTAGATTTCCTCGCAAAATATTTCATAGAAGATAGAAAAGAAGGTTAAAGGGTGATTACTTTTCTAGTCATTAAAACATTAAAAAAGCCATGTGTGCTGGTGCATGCTTGTAATCCCAGTCCTTGGGAGGCAGAGACAGGAGGATTGCAGGTTCGCGGCCAGCCTCAGCCACTTAGTGAGGCCCTCCGGAACATAGTGAGACCCTGTTTCAAAATAAAGAATAAAAAATAGGGCTGGGGGTGTAGCTCAGAGGTAGAATGCCCCTGGGTTCCATCCCCAGTACTGCAAAAAAAAAAAAAAAAAGCCAAAGGAATTAAAATAGTTCTATAATGGCAAAGACATATACATCAGTGGAATGGGTCACATGGTTTTGAAACAGGCAGTGTGCATATGTTTGCACATATTTATGCACATACCCTCACACATTTGCTCTCTCTCCCCTCTTCCCTCCCTCTCGCTCCCTCCCTCCACTCCCTCTTTCTCACACAGACACACTTACCTGAGAATTCAAAATATACTAAATTCCTATATATACATAGATCTCTTTCAAAACAGTGGAGAAAGAGAAATAATTTTAAATAAATATTTTGGGAGAAATTTTTGACTTTAAGAAAAAAGAACAATACATAAATAAATTCCATGTAGATTTTTTTTTTTTGCGGTACCGGGGATTGAACTCAGGGGCGTTTTACTTCCACGCTACACCCCCGGCCCTATTTTTTATACTTTATTTTGAAACCGGGTCTCACGAAGTTGCGGAGGGCCTCACTAAGGGGAGAGAGAGAGAGAGAGAGAGAGAGAGGGAGAGAGAGAGAGAGACAGAGAGAGACAGGGAGAGAGAGAGTGAGAGAGCTGAGGCTGGCCGCGAACCCAGATCCTCCGGTCTCCGCCTCCCAAAGTACTGGGATTACAAGCGTGCGCCACCACGCCCGGCTCCATGTAGATTTAATATTAAAATATTTTGGAAAATATTCTTAAAAGGACATAGAAAAATATTTTATACTTCCCAAGTTTAAAAAAGTCTTTAAACTTGTGTTTTATTTTTAATTTCCACTTGGAAATAATTCCTGAATTATTGCAAAGAGTGTTCATTTATCTTTCACTCAGGTTCACCAGTGTTTAACATGCTAAAGAACCATAGTACAATTATTAAAATCAGGAAAGTAATAGTGATATAATATTATCTTCTGCCCTTACTCTTGTTTCTCCAACTGTCTCTTGAGTGCCCTTCTTCTGGTCCGCGATTCAATTTAGGATGTTAGATGTTGTATTTAGCGGTCATGTCTCTGTAGTCTCTTTTAATCTGGAAAAGTTCCTCAGTCTTTCTTTCATGACCTTGGCATGTTAAAGGAATACTGGACAGTTACTTTACAGAACATTTCCAACGTGGATTTACCCAATATTTCTTCATGATTAAATTCAGAATATGAATCTATGACAGAAATACCATAGGAATGATGTCAGTAGGTACATGATATCAGTTTCAAAGGCCTTTTAAAGTATAACATAAAATCACAAAACATAAGAGATTGATTGACTTAAATAAACATTCACATTTTTATCATGACAAACAGACACCATAATAAAAAATGCAAATGGAAACGTGATATAAATGGCTTAGGGCAAATGAAAGCATGGTACGATAATAGGTTGGTGGGAGTGTAAATTGATTCTTCTACCTATTAACTTTCCTATAAGCCGGGTGTGGTGGCTCACGCTTGTAATCCCAGTCCTTGGGAGGCTGAGACAGAAGGATTCGGGTTCGCAGCCAGCCTCAGCTACTTAGTGAGGCCCTCTGCAACTTAGCAAGACCCTGTTTCAAAATAAAGAATAAAAAAATAGGGCTGGGGGTGTAGCTCAGGGGTAGAATGCCCCTGGGTTCAATCCCCAGTGCCACACACACACACACAAAAATTCTTATAAACTGAAAGTTAGGTCTACAGGCTTGCCAGGTTCCCATTAAATGTATTTGGCTAGAATACATCATAAGCAAAGTTGCATTACATTACATTAGGTGATACCTATATCTAATTATTTCCAATTGCTTTTTTTTTTTGTGGTGGTGCTGGGGATGGAACCCAGGGTCTGGCATCTAGGCAAGCGGTCCATTGCTGAGCCGCACCCCTAGTCCTACTTATTACCTTTTCAAAAAGTAGAGTTGTAGCCAGGTGTGGTGGTGCACGCTTGTAATCCCAGTACTCTGGGAGGCGGAGACCGGAGGATCCGGGTCATGGCCAGCCTCAGCTCGCTCGCTCTCTCTCTGTCTGTCTCTCTCTCTCTCTCTCTCTCTCTCTCTCTCTCTCTACTTATTGAGGCCCTCCGCAACTTCGTGAGACCCGGTTTCAAAATAAAGTATAAAAAATAGGGCTGGGGGCGTAGCGTGGAGGTAGAATGCCCCTGGGTTCAATCCCCAGTACCACACACACACACACAAAAAAAAGTAGAGTTGTCAATTTGATAAGTAGTTCCTGGTTATTACCAATTTTTATATCTTGGTTATTTTAATTTATATTCCTCTGATTAAACATTTGCCTTCTTAAAGATGATGTGAATGAGAAAAAGAGAAATACATAAAAAGAATTTAAAGTAAGAGATGAATAGAGTGGGAAAAAAATAAGACAAATGGGACTGCTGTATGGAATTTGCTTTCTTCTTTCAGTCTTTCCCAGTCACAAGCTCTAATTATCTGGCCTATTTGAGACCTTGGAAATCACACTGTAATTCAAGTTCTTTTTGCCAGTAGCATCTCACTCAGTTCTGGGGCGAAGGTAGGGCTGTGACATGCACACAACAGCTAAGGAACTGAGCTGAGGTCCGTGAAACACTGCCAGGAAGCTGGGAGATCGCAGCCCCGTGGTCCTGGGACTCCTGGGTGGTGCTTGCTGGCCTTTGAGCCTTTATTTCTTTAATCCCACAAAGACTGGTCCTGCCAAACACTAAAAATGGGTGTCTCCTTATTCCTTAATGATTATTACCCACGGGTATTTTTTTTTTTTTGTACTAGGGATTGAACCCAGAGGCATTCTACCTCCAAGCTACACTCCCAGCCCAATTTTATTTCTTATTTGGAAACAGGGTCTCACTAGGTTGCTGAGAGCATCGCTAAGTTGCCAAGGCTGGCTTTGAACCTGTGATCCTCCTATCTTAGCCTCCCAAGTACTGGGATTACAAGCATGTGCCACCATGCCCGGCTACCCAGGGGTCTTAAGAGTAAACTCATAATCATCGTCTAAAAATTCTGTGGTATTTCTTCTAATAACATTTATAGTAAATATAAAAGTTGATTTAACATTTATTTTCAGAGTCATGGGAAACTTTATACTATAACCTTTTTTCTTCAATCCAGAGAATGTCTTTCTATCCTGCATGTAATCCAAAAGAACAAACTTGAACAAGAATTCTTCTATGAGTTTGAAGGAGGTGTCAAGCTTGGAACAGGAGCCTTTAATTTGGTAAGAAAATAAATATATAGAAATGAGAACCTTTTGAGAAGAACCCAAGGTTTCCAGTAGCATCTCTGTTCTACTGTATTTGAACCTATTCATGAACCTACACCTGGCTTTAGTGTATCAGGCTGAAGTGCATCACTTTTCCTATGTTGTGACCCAGATGGGGCTTGGCCAGTATGCGTTGTAAAGTTCCGCACATGCTCAGAGTAGCTTTGGATTGTTCCATATGAGGGAATCACGTAGCACTCTGAGTGGACCAGTAAGGATTTTAGTAACAAGGATCTTGGAGTCTAATTCCATTTCTACAAGAGATACCTTTGCTGTCACAGTGGCGGCTCCGGAATTAAACATAGGTGAGGGAGCGATAAAACTTGAGGAATGATTTTCAATTATCTCTGGGGAGATGAAGAGTCTAGGTAGAAATCTGTCAAATTTCAATATATTATTTAGAGATTCTGAAATTTTATAAAGGATTGACTGGAATTGGTGAGGAAAATAAAGTGGTAGAGAGAATTATACACGAGTGTATGGCCACCATGACCACCTTTTTCATGAGCCTGTTGTGCAGTGAGCAGCCCGTGAAAGAGGCAGAGTGTATCTGTGGAATGGGTCATCCTACCCACTGGGTTATTAAAGTCCTCAGCATTCACATGGGACACAGGTATCTTCACATTTTCTGCCCATTCAGAGAGGTCTGCCCAGTATCTCCTCCCCAGGCCTTCTTGTCACTAGTTTTCCAATCATGTTCTTTCCAAGCCCCTGACCATCTAGCCAAACATTGGCCACAGTCTACGAATTGGTCTATAATCACGCGTATGGCCACTCCCGCTTCCAGGCAAAGCATCCAAGCAGGTTCACTGCCCAAGGCTTGGCCCACTAGGAGACTTTTCCTTCGCCCCTCATTCCGGGGTATCCCAGAAAGGTCCTGTGGTGCTGCAGTCTGGAGGTGGGCGCTGAGGAATGGCTTTCTTGTCACTTCATAACTCCACGTAAAAGGAGCTGAGCCTGTTTTCTTTAGAAAATCAGGGAAAGGACAGGCTTTGTTTTCTCCTTAAAAAAAAAAAACTTTTAGGCTCACTGCCTTCATATATGAAGTTAACTCATAAATAATAATTATACTATGTGGTGGTTGAGACATATCTAGTGGTTTAAATTTGTTTCTCGTTTTTCATATTACTGAAACATTAAAACTTGTTGTTTGCCGTTTATCATTTGTCAACATTGAGATATAGTCACACACACACACACACACACACACACACACACACACACACACACATATTTATCTATATATCTTTTTTCTTACAGATGCTGTCCCTTTTACCAGCGAGGATTATCAGATTACTAGAATTCATTGGATTTTCTGGAAACAGGGTACAAATTTAATTGTATCTTAATTTTGACAGGGAAGGTAAAACATCATTTATTGAATATGTGGAGAAGGTAACATGTCCTTATAGGTAGCATGATAATTATTGGCAATTTGTTTGCAAGACAATAAAGAACCACTGATCCTTGATCCTATTTTTCAGGAATTATGCATGATTTTTCTGTTGAAAGTTAAAAATCTTGCCTTTCTGCCAGGCATGGTGGCGCACGCTTGTAATCCCAGTACTTTGGGAGGTGGAGACCGGAGGATCCGGGTTCGCGGCCAGCCTCAGCTCTCTCTCTCTCTCCTCCCCTTAGTGAGGCCCTCTGCAACTTCGTGAGACCCGGTTTCAAAATAAAGTATAAAAAATAGGACCGGGGGTGTAGCACGGAGGTAGAACGCCCCTGCGTTCAATCCCCAGTACCGCAAAAAAAAAAAAAAAAAAAAAAAACCTTGCCTTTCTTATCTAAATTCTGGGTTTAAAATTATGTCTTACTAGCTGGGGGTGGTGGGCACATGCTTGTAATCCCAGTACTTAGGAGGCTGAGACAGGAGAATCACAGGTTCACAGCCAGCCTCAGCAACTTAATGAGACCCTGTTTCAAAATAAAAGAATAAAATAGGGCTGGGGGTGTAGCTCAGAGGTAGACTGTCCCTGGGTTCAATCCCCAGTACCACCAAAAAAATTTTTTTTCTAATATTGCTGTTTGCTGGATCTATATTACTCCTATGTGGTTAAATATGCTTTCTTAATATTTTACTAATTCTAGAGTTGTATTAAGGAAAAGCAAATAAAGTAGGCTAGCTTTCTATGTCTAACAGTCTATAATTCTTTTTTTTGTGTGTGTGTTACTGGGGATTGAACCCAGGGGCATTCTACCTCCGAGCTACACCCCCAGCCCTATTTTTTATTCTTTATTTTGAAACAGGGTCTCACTAAGTTGTGGAGGGCCTCACTAAGTAGCTGAGGCTGGCTGCGAACTGGGATACTCCGGTCTCAGCCTCCCAAGTACTGGGATTACAAGCAAGTGCCACCACGCCCGGCTTAACAGTTTATAATTCTAACAGATCAAATAGCATGGATCAAACACACTTTGGCAGTATTTTAGATTTCTATGTTTTTTGTAAGTGTGTGAAACCAAGTGTGGAAATTTGTTTTCTGTGAGTTTTATTCATTAAATTTCTGTGTGGTTGTTTTGTAGTGAGTGTACGGCATTTATTAATCACAATGCTCAGTGTTCTATTGCAAGAGTTGCCTCATTGTAAAAGCTTTCTGTATTAGTCAAAAAGCAGATTTTGAGCCATGTAATGTGAACAAGTGCAAGAAACTATATTTTCCTGTTTATTCCACTGCACATGTTCTTCACAGGCTATTAGGTATTCATGGTGGTCTGTATATTTTGACTGTATATGGGTACTCTTCTCCTTAGCCATTCATCCTCTATCTGATTCCTTCAGTAGCTCCAGGTTTCCTCTTCCCCTTTCTCCCTCCCCTCATGGTACTGGAGCTGGAATTCAGGGCCTCAGGCACGCTAGGCAAGTGCTCTACCACCGAGCTACACCCCGCCCCAGGGTTGCCTCTTGACTAATGTCCAGGCTAGCACATGACTGGAAGGTCCCCATGACCTGTTTTCAGCCAGTGTTCCAGCTGTGCTGGGCAAGCTTTTCACTTTCCCAGCACTCCTGCTGAACTGGACAATTGGTTGTTCCCTAATCAGGCCCAGAGCTTTCTTATTTCTGTGTTTCTGCTGGTCTCTCTTTTGGACATCTTCCCCAACCAGCTTCCTCCCAAATCATTTTTCTCAAGAGACTCTCCATCCATGATTTTTGAGATAAAGGCCATCAATTCCACAAAGCTTTCCATTATACTCCCCCAACAGGGCTCAAGCATTCTTAGCTTTGAGAATAATTTATTCATCTTTCTTATGGCAGTTGCTATATTCTTTTTTTTTTTTTGGTACTAGGGATTGAATTCAGGGGCACTCTGTCTTCAAGCTACAATACATCCCTAGCCCTTTTTTATTTATTTATTTATTTATTTATTTATTATTTTTGTGTGTGTGTGATACTGGGGATTGAACCTAGGGGCATTCTACCTCTGAGCTAAACCCCCAGCCCTGTTTTATTATTTTATTTTGAAACAGGGTCTCACTAAGTTGCTGAAGGTTGGCATCAAACCTGTGATCCTCCTATCTCAGCCTCCCAGTACTGGGATTACAGGCGTGTGCCACCACACCTGGCAATTGCTATATTCTAACAAAATCGTGTTAGTGTACTGGCTTCCTTATTTGACGGCAAGATCTTTGCACATGTAGAACCATGTTTATTCATACCCACCACAGTACCTTACACTTAGATCCTCAATATATTTTATTTATTTATTTATTTGTTTATTTATAACTGTCCATGTCTCTGACTGGCATGTGCTCAAATTCTTTATTTTTGGAACTGGGGATTGAACTCAGGGGCATTCTACCTCTGAACTACACCCCTAGCCCTAGTTTTTTTTTTTTTTATTCTTCTTTTGAAACAGGGTCTCACTAAGTTGCTGAGGCTGGCCGTGAACCCGGATCCTCCGGTCTCAGCCTCACAAATACTCAGATTACAAGCATGTGCCACCATGCCCAGCCTTCAATATATTTTAAATAGTATTTTTTATCAGAAAAATGTAGCACTTCTGTGAAATGAGCACTATCTTTTTCTCTTCCTAGAATCACATGATATAAAAGGATTTGTGAGATTGTCTGTAGCCAGTTTAAGATATAAAGTTGGTTTCTAGTTAGGCATTATCTCTATTCTAAGCTTCTCAGAAATAAACTCCAACTTTATGGAGGGCAGGGATATATGAATTAGCATGTGAAAGTTTGTAGATATAATTTTTCAGTCATGTTCTTGTCTTTCTAATATGCATTTAATTCCCACAGGAGCTAGGCCTCCTGCAGTTACGGGAAGGCGCATCAGGGAAGAGCATGAGGTCTCCACTGTGCTGCCTGACTATCCTAGCTTTCCACACTTACATCTCCCTCATACTTGGTAAGGGCTGCATTACACTATTTGTCATTGAAAGTTAATCATCTGAATAAGTAAAAATGTAGAAAAATCAGTAAAATCAAGTAGCCCTTATCTGTTTACCTTTTTTTTTTTTAGTAAAGATGGAAAATAGTGACATTGGTCATAGTGACACTTGGCAGAGGGAGTAGGCTGGTTCCTTTCATTGAACACTTTCTATTCTCAGCTAAATTTTCTGCATTGAGGTGATTTATTTTGTCATATTCATATGAGATTTCTTTTTTGTGAAAATTAATTTGGGGATAAAATAAGCTAATATTGCTATTGAAACCAGACATTCCAGTTAGAAATATAAAACAGTCACCTCCATTCTTAAGAATTTGACTGCCCTAGAGTTGTCTTAAATCTAGAGTCATAGATAAGATTTGTCTTTATTATCAGATGTAAAAAGTGACAAAATTAAAGTTTCATCTTTTCCATGAGTAGGTCTTTGCTATATTTTAATGCAATTTGGAGAGTTAGTTATAAATATCCATCTGTTTCATGAAGACTGAGGTTTTTCCTGTTAAATTTCTAGGTACAGGAGAAGTGAATGTTGTGGAAGCAGAGAGTCTCCTTGCACCCTTCCTCCAGCAGTTTCCAAATGTATGCTTAGTATTTCACGTGTATGTTTTGACCGTAATTAATCAGCCAGCATCCACTATTGAGCAGTGTGTTTTCTGCCTTTCTCCACAGGGCTCACTCATGTTGTTTTATCATGCCCGAATTGAGCTGCTAAAAGGAAATATTGAAGAGGTAATTTTTTTGGTGGGAATTTTTTGGGAGAGTCATCTGTGTGGTGGAGTTCATCACACAATTATTCTACATAAGTAAATTTGGCTACATGGACTAGATAAAAATAAAAAATACTGCAGTTAAAAAGCCAATATTTTAATTTGTGTATGCATCGTATCATGTATAGTACATTACCGAACACACTTTTTTTCACATAGAGGTCATGAGACAGTTGAGGGTAGAATATACACAATAACAGGAAGGCAATCTAAGGGACTTCAGAAACTTTTAACTACTATCAATTTCGGCATTCCACATTGACTCTGGAATCTAGACCCTGCATAAGAGGCAGTGCCATTGTGCTACATGGGGCTCCTCATGAAAGGAACTTTTTCACTAATTCCCCTGAAGAAGTAGAAGAGTGAGGAGCCTTTTCTATACACATTCTATACACAATCACTAACGATTTTCTTCCACACAAATGGGATCAAACATATGTATTTTTCTGTGATGTGTTTTTTTCTATTTACATACAATACATCTTGGATCTTTCTCCAGGTCAGTATGTCTAAGTCTCCTGCATTAATTTTGATGACTGGGCTTCATTTTATGGGATAGATATACTATATTTGCTGTAGTCATCCACTGCTGGTAGATATTTGACCACTACAAACAATACTATTGTCACCATCATTGTGTGTACATTTCTGTTCATAGATATGTTGATATAAGACAAATTCTAGTCATTAGAATTTCTGGGTCAGAAGATGTTTGCATTTTGATAAATTCAGCCAAATTGCCCTTCTTACTTAAGGTTCTTCCAACTTAAACTCCAGTAAAGATAGGAGAATGCTTATTTCTAGGGCTCTTTATCTACTCTGAAAATTTGCCGTCTTTTTAATTTTTTGCCAAGGTGATGGCTGAAAAATGATAATCTAATATTTTAAATTTATATTGCCCAGTTTACAAATTCCTTCGTATGTATCTCATTTGTATATCATTTTCTCTGATTTACTCCTTTATATCCTCACCAATTGTCCCATTGAGCTGTCTTTTTCTTAAAGGACTTTATGAAATTTTTGTCTGCTAAGGGATTACTTAACCTTTTGCCAGTTATGTGGGCAGTCATGTCTTCTTCCAGTCTGCCCAGTGCCTGGAACTTTAAGGTGTGTTTCTCCCAGCAGACGTTCTAACTTTATTATTGCCAGTGTTTTTTTGTTTTTCTTTTTAAGGACTTTGGTATTTTATATCTTACTTGGAAAGGAGCTTTGTAAAGTGCCAAGGTCCCTTCACAAAGTTGAATAAAGAGGCATACCCTAACTGTAACATTGCATGTCAGAAAGGGAACATATTGTCATACTGAATGTTTTAATAAGGGCTAATTTTGTTCTTTTTGCACAAAGCGTTTTATGTATTTTCCCATTAGGTTATTATCTCCTTGTCTAATATCTGGATGACCAGCTTTATGCAATTGACTTATAGGCACAAGAGATATTTCGAAAATGCATTTCAGTTCAAGAAGAATGGAAACAATTTCACCATCTCTGTTACTGGGAGCTAATGTGGATTTACATATTCCAACAAAACTGGATACAGGCGTATTACTACTCAGATCTGCTTTGCAAAGAGAGTAAATGGTCCAAGGTAAAGTGTGGTGCTTTCACTTGTTTATAAGTACCAGGATGATTTTCCTTGAGGTCTGTTCCACAAGTGACAGTGACATTTTTTCCAATAAAGATGTTTTATTTTAAGGATGGACTGCGTTTATATTTAAAGCTGTTATATATCAATACTGTAGTCTTGATAATTTTATGTAGACTTCCCAGTTCCCCGATGACCAGGCTTTTTGTGATAATTAAAAGCTGGACGTGGTCTTGCATGCCTGTAATCCCAGTACTTGGGAGGCTAAGGCAGGAGGATCATAGGTTTGAGGCCAGCCTCAGCAACTTAGTAAGACCCTGTTTCAAAATAAAAAATAAAATAGGGCTGGAAGTGTAGCTCAGAGGTAGAATACCCCAGGGTCAATCCCCAGTAACACACACACACACACACACACACACACACATACACACAATTATAACCCATTTGTGAGAAGTTTGGGAGGAATGAGAGAATCATTCATTCTGCCCATTTTCTCACCCGTGAATGATACAGTTGTATAATAGGAAAATGAAAAGTGTTTTTCTCATTTGGAGCAAACTAAGACTTCATTTTCCTTTAATTTCTTTGATGCTTCTTAATGTTATGTCTGGAAGATTTATAGGTCATTTCTGATTTGCAAGGTAGAAATGTCATGTGCCCAGGGATGTTTTATAGCAAGCTCCTTTTCTTCTTCTCCTCAAGGCAACATATGTATTCTTGAAAGCTGCAGTTTTGAGCATGCTTCCAGATGAGGATGTAGCGGCAACCCGAGAGAATGTGGTAACTCTATTCAGGTAAGCAAGACTCTATTTCTATAAAACATACCCTGGTTGTAAAAAGGTACACAAATACATCTTCTCTCATTCTTTCTTTAGTTCTCTCTCATGTTTCACTTTCATAGCTTTAATTTTTGTACTCATCTGCTATGGGAACCCTTAAAATTATACATTTAGCTAAAAGTCAAAATGTCATCAATCTAGCCAGGCGTGGTGTCCCACACTTGTAATCCCAGTGCTTGGGAGGCTGAAACAGGAGGATCACAGGTTTGTGGCCAGACTCAGTAATTTAGTGAGACCTTCTGCAACTTAGTGAGACCCTGTTTCAAAATAAAATAAAATAGAGCTGGGGGTATAGCTCAGAGGTAGAATGCCCCTGGGTTCAATCCCTAGCACTACCAAAGAAAAAAAAGTTATCCTTCTGGCAGGATTTTGCAGATATGCTTCTGGGACTAGGAATCTTGAGAACACATTATTTTATTGATGTTTTGCAACTAGAGTTTTATTATTGGGACTTTGTTACTGCAACCATACTGGATTTTCCCCCTCTTATTTCATATTACTTTTTCAATGATGTAATTAAATATTTCCTTGAATTCTTTTGTCAACAACTCATTTGATGCATTCTTAGAATTGTGCATAGGAAAGCACCCCCAGCAGCATGTACTCTTCCCATCCTGGTTTCATTTTTGTGCGATTGTAAATTTCATAGTTGGAATTCCTTAGAATTTTGAGAGGAAGTTTGTAAATATGGTGCATGTCCTAAACTGATTATTTCCAAAATTGCATATGCTTGGAAAACATTTCCTCAAATTATATATTAATTGATGGCTATATTTTTTGTACTCTCTGACCTACACCCCCAACCCTATATTTTTAAACGGGGTCTTGCTAAGTTGCTGGGGGTCTTGCTAAGTTGCTGAGACTAGCCTCAAACATGCAATCCTCCTGTCTCAGCTTCTCAAGTACTGGGATTACAGGCATGTGCCACCACAGCTGGCTTTGATGGCTCTCTTTTGAGCCATATTATTTTATAGATCTGTGTCATACTTGCAAATAGGAACAGGAAATATAACAGTGTATACTGTCTTCCCTCTCTGTGGGTAAATACTTTGGGTTATTTCCTGCTTGCTTATGAAAGCTGCATATTTTATACCTAGATTGCCTTGACTGTGTTTGATAGATGTAAGTCATTGGCTAAGTGTGTCCATCAGTGACTCTCGCTTGAGTGTGCATCAGAGTCACCTGGGATGCCCAACAGAATCCATCTCGCTAGCCCAACCCCAGAGAGTTGCTGATTCAGTAGGTCTGGGTTTGGACCCCAGAGTTTCCTTTCCTTTCCTTTGCCCTTTGCCCTTTGCCCTTTGCCCTTGCCCTTTGCCCTTGCCCTTGCCCTTGCCCTTGCCTTTGCCCTTACCTCTTTTCTTTTGTGGTACTGGGGATTGAACCCAGGGGCATTCTACCTCTGAGCTATACCCCAGCCCTATTTTTTATTCTTTATTTTGAAACAGGCTCTCATTAAGTTGCAGAGGGCCTCACTAAGTAGCTGAGGCTGGCTGTGAACCTGCGATCCTCCTGTCTCAGCCTCCCGAGTACTGGGGTTACAAGCGTGCACGGCTCGGAGTTTTGAATAGGCTCTGGGTGCTGCTGCTGCTCTGTGGTGTGCAGAGTGAAAGCTACCAGTGTAAAGAACATGTGAGTGGCGCACGCCTGTAATCCCAGTACTTTGGGAGGCGGAGACTGGAGGATCTGGGTTCGCGGGCAGCCTCAGCTCTCTTGCTCTCTCTCTCCCTGTCTCTCTGTCTCTCTGTCTCTCTCTCCTTAGTGAGGCCCTCCGCAACTTCGTGAGACCCGGTTTCAAAATAAAGTATAAAAAAAATAGGGCCGGGGGCGTAGCGCGGAGGTAGAATGCCCCTGCGTTCAATCGCCGGTACCACAAAAAAAAAAAAAAAAAAGAACATGTGAGTTTACTGACCTTTCCCTGGGGCTGGGGCTCTTCACAGACAGGTGGATGGCTTGAAGCAGAGAATTGCTGGAAAATCTCTCCCTACCGAGAAGTTTGCTGTGAGGAAGGCGCGGCGTTACTGTCCATCCTTGCCTGCCCCTATCAAGCTCGTCTTGCCAGCCCTGGTATCTGCTTTTAATTACTGTTTGTATACTAGAAATAAAGCGCCTATTCAGTGCAGCAGGAAGTGTATTAACTTTGGTTGGGAATGTTAGCTCAATTAAAAACCACATTCCTAAGGTAAACACTTATAAATGACTTATTAACAGATAATAAAAATCATAGCTGATGTGTCTTGACTAGTTGGTATGTTCCAGGCATTATTAGAAAGGTTGATTTTTTTAAAACTATATCATTTAATTCTTATAATAACTCAATGGGTGTAGTCTTGTTAGCCCCATTTTATAGATAAGGAAGTTCAGGCAGAGAGAGGGGAAGTTGACTTCATTTAAATTGAATTGAATTTGAATTCAAGTCACAAATTTAATTTTACCTTTTCTAATAGCCATATTAAAAAACTAAAAGGAAACATAAGCCGGGCATGGTGGCACACGCTTGTAATCCCAGTACTTGGGAGGCTGAGACAGGATTGCAGGTTCACAGCCAGCCTCAGCTACTTAGTGAGGCCCTCCACAATTTAGTGAGACCCTGTTTCAAAATAAAGAATAAAAAATAGGGCTGGGGTGTAGCTCGGAGGTAGAATGCCCCTGGGTTCAATGCCCAGTTCTACAAAAAAAAAAAAAGGAAACCTGAAACTAATTTTAAGAATATATTTTATTTAACCCAGTATATGCAAAGCTTTTCCATTTCAATATGTAATAGATAAAAAAGTTATTCATTAGATATTTCCTATTGAGTTGGACATGGTGGCACACATCTTAGTACTTAGGAAGCTGAGACAGGTAGAATTGTAGGTTTGAGACCAACCTCAGCAATGTAGTGAGATGCTCAGCAACCTAGTGAGACCCTATTTCAAAACAAAAAATAAAAGCCGGGCATGGTGGCGCACGCTTGTAATCCTAGTACTTGTGAGGCGGTGACTGGAGGATCTGGGTTTGCGGCCAGCCTCAGCTACTTAGGCCCTCCACAACTTCATGAGACCCGGTTTCAAAATAAAGTATAAAAAATAGGGCCGGGGGTGTAGCTCAGAGGTAGAAAGCCCCTGGGTTCAATCCCTGTACCGCAAAAAATAAATAAATAAATAAAAATAAAAAGGGCTAGAGGTGTAGCTCAGAGGTAGAATGCCCCTACGTACAATGCTTAGTACCACATACACACCAAAAAAAAATAAATAAATAAAAAATTAAAGAAGGAAGAAGAAGAAGACAAGGAAAAAAGGAAAGATAAAAAGATATTCCCTATCCTTTTATATTGTATCCTTTTATTCTTGGAAGTGTGGTATGTCTTTCACACTGACATGATACCGTAATTTGGGCTCAGAGGCCCAAGTGGCTGTCATGCCATTTAGGCAAGGCCTCTATGAACAACACAGTTTCAACTTACATTTTCTTAATGAAGCCTTCCTTTAAAGGTGTATTTGAATATATCAAATTGTCACAGGTCTTAGGGGGCTTTAATTTTGCAAAGACAGTTAGTACAGGGAAGCTACTCACTGCAAGCTGATGTCTGCAGTCCTTCTGTGGGGGTTCCTGAATCTATTTGTTTTTATTTTAAAGTTTATTTAATCATTTCCTTTGACAGTTATGTAGGTTTTTTTAGTGAGTGTCATTTTATTGTACATGTGTATGTACTTCTCGGGAAGATTTCTAGAAATGAAATTCCTGGTTGAAGGGTATATGCGGTTAATATTTCGGTAGATGTTGCCAAATTCCCCTCCCCAAAAGTATTCCAATTTAAATTACTACCAACAATGTTTTATTCTTTTAATTTACATTTCCCTATTAGTGCCATTGAACATCTTTTCATGCGTTCACTCATTTTTATTCCTTCTT
This sequence comes from Glis glis, assembly GCA_004027185.1. Taxonomy (NCBI): domain Eukaryota; kingdom Metazoa; phylum Chordata; class Mammalia; order Rodentia; family Gliridae; genus Glis; species Glis glis. Next base: position 39,044 of record PVJS01003312.1, read on the forward strand.
TTGTGAATTGTTGATCAAGTCCTTCCTTAAGTTTTCATTGGGTTTTTTCTTATTTTGTTACTGACTTTCAGAATCTATGTGCAGTCCCTGACAGGTGTCAGATAGGAGCTAGCTTGCATCTAGGACCCAGTCCCAAGTGTTCTGTGCTTAACATAAACAATTCCAGAGAACACTTAACATCAGACAAGGATGTTCCGTCACTGTGATGGAATAAGACAAAAATCTGACTTCTCTGTAACCATGTCTAAGCACATATAAAAACAAGAACACTGATAATCACAAAGATAACCAAACATCCCCCTCTACCAGCCAACATGAGTGCCTGCTGCTGCCTTGCCAATTAGCTTCAGCTCCATTCCTCTTTTTTTTTTTCTTTTTTCTTTGGCTACTGGGGATTGGACCCAGGGATGCGCTACCACTGAACTACACCCTTAACCCTTTTTATTTATTTTGAAACAGGGTCCCACTAAGTTACCACATACTGGCCTCGAACCTGCTATCCTCCTGTCTCAGCCTTCCAAGTACTAGGATTATAGATGTACTAGTTGTGTTCCCCCACACCCAGCTCAACCATTATTAGTTCTTTCTGTATACTAGTGCTTATATACCAGTGTGTACATAATTGTATCCCACTTTGACTGTTAGGAATCTTAACCCATTAAGTCCCATGTTTTTTTTTTTTTTTGTGGTACCAGGGATTGAACCCAGGGGCATTTTACCTGCAAGCTACACCCCCAGCCCTATTTTTTTTATACTTTATTTTGAAACCTCCTGTCTCAGCCTTCCAAGTACTAGGATTATAGGTGTACTAGGTGTGTTCCCCCACACCCAGCTCAACCATTATAGTTCTTTCTGTATACTAGTGCTTATATACCAGTGTGTACATAGTTGTATCCCACTTTGACTGTTAGGAATCTTAACGCATTAAGTCCCATGTTTGGTTTTTTTTTTTTTTTTTTTTTTGCGGTACCAGGGATTGAACCCAGGGGCGTTTTACCTGCAAGCTACACCCCCGGCCCTATTTTTTTTTATACTTTATTTTGAAACCGGGTCTCATGAAGTTGCAGAGGGCCTCACTAAGTAGCCGAGGCTGGCTGTGAACCTCTATCCTCCGGTCTCCGCCTCCCAAGTACTGGGATTACAAGCGTGCGCCACCACACCTGGCTAAGTCCCATATTTTTAACACAGCAAATATTTCAGCAAAGTTGACACAGGTGCATTAAAATAGGTTGGAAATAATAATCCAGAGCTTATATATATGCTTTATATATATCTTCAAATATATATGGAAATATACATGTATTTTCAAATGCTTTAATCAAGCTGGGCGTGGTGGCACACACTTGTAATCCCAGTACTTGGGAGGCTGAGACAGGAGGATCTGGGTTCTCGGCCAGCCTCAGCTACTTAGTGAGGCCCTCCGCAACTCAGTGAGAACCTGTTTCAAAATAAAGAATAAAAAATAGGACTGGGGGTGTAGCTCAGAGGTAGAATGCCCCTGGGTTCCATCCCCGGTACCGCAAAAAAAAAAAAAAATGCTTTAATCATTCACCTATTAGTTTTCTCAAAAGAACCCTAAAAACATATTTATTTCAAAAGATACCATAAGTGGTATATTTGTTGCTCAATTTAAGTTTTTGTAGGAATCCCAGATCTGTGACAATGGGACTTAATGGGTGAAGGAAGTTAATTCACTGTACTTCTTTCTCCAGGTCTGTGAATGCAGAATGAATGGGCTATTGGCTTGAACTGGTGGTACCTAGGAATTTTTACCACAAGCCCATGTTTCATAAAATCTCAGACATGAACTTGCCTCCTTCTGATAAAATATTCCAGCATAAGAAATTTTAAATCATCAATTTAAAAATATTCCATTAGTTATTGAATGTAGCTCTTACTCTGTTAGCAGTAAGAAACTGCCACTGTGAAATGAAAGGCAGAGGGCTGTAACCTTAGTGTCCAGTGCCCTATAGTATACTTACTGCCAGTCCGCCTGAGTGAGTCTCCCTTATAGTCACTGCTTCCCTGGGAAGAGCTTTTCAAGCAATCTCTATCATATTTTAAAATTTATTTATTTCTAAAAAGACACTAATGACCCTGCATATTGTATACCCTTCAAAATATGAACTGTACTATGAGGAGCAGTAGAAAAATATTTTCAAGCAAAAAAGCACATTTGCTTTTGGTCCAAAAATTTTTTTCATCTGTTAGCCCATTAACTATAATCGGCAATGAGAAATCATTAGTTTACACTTTCAGGAGCTGTCATTCAGCCATATGGCCTTTAAATGAATGTTTTTCTGCATATTGGATTGCATTACTGGACCAATACACATTTTTCATGGTAGGAAAGAACCTGAGCCCAATGAAATATTCCAATGTTTATTTCCAGTTATATGCTTGGAAACATTTTATGTAAACAACTGGTAGACATTTTTAAATATTTCCCTTTAAAGTTACAACCAAAATTTACATTAAACATAATTGCTCATAGTATCAATTTAAAATATTATATTCAGTTCCATATCTATATTCTATTCCAAAAGAATTGAATACTAATAGGTACTCAAATATTTTAAGTGAGTAAATAATTTAATTTTTCAGTAAAAGTGTGATATATATACATATATATATATACTGAATCACTTTAGTATAAAAGGCAAAAGGCATATAATAAGACAGAGAAGAGGAAATTATATCACTAACCTCCAAATGAAGAAAGCTAAGGAAAATAATCCCTAAAAATTGTCTTAGAATCTCTTGGACCACATGTATGTACTTTTGTGGACATAAAGGACATTGAATAACCTCATATAATTGGGAACGTTGTTTTCTTTTTCCTCTTTAGGAAATGATGTATGTCTGGAATGGTTTTTCAATAGTGAGCAAAAGGAAAGATCTTTCTGAAAATCTCTTGGTGACCATTGAAAAGGCCGAGGCAGCTTTACAAAATCAAAGTAAGTATGGAAAGCAAGCATGGAGTAATCCTCGTCTCTACCCCATCTCCGTTGCTCTGTGTTTTCCCTGTGCACATCTGTCCATGTCGTTTGCATGCACCACAGGACAGCAGAGCTCGCACTGCAGGTGTCTGGGTGGTTGCAGTCAGGATGAAGGGAGGGATGGCATACACTGTGGCCTGGATGGACCTGGCAAGAATGGGTTAGCTAAAGGAGCCAGTCACAGAAGACCGCGTAGGGTATGATTCCATCTTGGTGACATGGCCAGCATAGGCCAGTGTGTAAAGGCAGGAAGTAGATGAGTAGTTGCTTAGGGATGGAGGAACTGGGGTGGGGGTGTGAGAACTAAAGGGTATGGCAGTTTATTGGGGGACTGGTGAAAATGTTCTAAAATTGATTGTGATGATGGTTGCACAGCTAGGTAAATACACTAAAAACTATTGGGTTATATACTTGAAATGACTGAGTTGTATCTTATGAAAACTGTTACGAAACAGATGAAAGGAAGGAGACCGCATTGGAGTGTGAGAGCTGCAGAAGGAACATACGCATGTCCTCTGGCTTAGCTGGGATTCTTGCCTCCCGATTGCTCTCCAGGCTAGTGTGTTTCTGTAGACACCAGGAATTTGATTTCAAGTTTGGATCTTATCACCATTTAACTTTTTTGCTCACTACCTTTGGAGATGCTAGCGGCCCACCTCAGTTTACTGGAGGCAGCTGTCAGAGTGGAGGGAGAATCAGGAGATCTCTGTGTGTGGCCCCAGCTCTGTAGCCAGCAAACTCAAGGAAACACCTCAGTTTTCTTTCAAAATGGGAGCAGGGTTGGGCCAGTGATACCCAAAGTTGTTTTCTTGCCCTACATCTCTGATTTTGTTTTTGTTTTGATAGACAGTGCCGTCAGTGATAGCCTCTGTCGTATTCCTGATGGATGCTAGAACTTAGGTATTACCCCAAGAGCATGGTCTTCTGGAAAGTTCTAACACAGAAATAAAATGAAAACTTCTGTGGTGATAAACCTGGAAAATGGCATAGAGATTCAGGAGTGGTGGGGAGAAACTGTAATGGTTAACTTATTTTTCTTAACTGGAAGAAGATGGGCACTTCAGGAGCCCGGGCACTTTAGGAGCCCAGGCTTCATAAACAATATGCTCCCCACAGTGTAAATTAAATTATTCAGTATGGCTCCAGGAAGAAGGACTTCGTTTGGATCTTTTTTGGGGGTGGGGGGTATATTTGTGTCTTTATTAAAAGCTGATATGTTTAATAAGACTTCTCTTTACAGTTACTCTTAAAATTCTTAGGCATAGATGGAAAAAAGGCACCCATATTTTTGCTACCACTGCACAATTAATTTAGTATTTTTATGCATTCCATCCTGGCCTTATTTTTAGAGTTATCGACATAGGGTATCTGGATATATATTAGTCTAGGTTTTTTATTTAATAAATCATACATGTTTCAAGTGTTAGTAAATTGGATTTATAAATGTCAGAAGCTTCATAGCACTCAATAGAGCTAATGTATCACAATTTAAGCCATTTTTTTCAGTTTCATGGTGTATTTAGACTGCTTTCTCCATTTAAAATAATCTAGCCTCAGATTTCCATCAGTAATATAAGAAATAGAAAAGAATGAAAGCTAACCAATGGACTTACCTGCTAACAAGGTTCATGGTTTCAGACCAGATAGGTAGAGTCAATTAGAACAAAGAGCAGTGCTCTCCTGAGGCCGTAAGACCTTCTTCCCCCATGCAAGTACAGTCCAGTGGCTGTAGGGAGACGAGGTGCATGGAATATTCTACCCCACTATTGAAAAACAGCCGTATGCAAAGCTCATCTGTTGATGAGGGGTGAGTAATATTGCCTTCCCATGTTAAAGACAGCACTTTTATAAAAAAACAAAAATTCCCTTTCCTTTTCTCTTTCTTCTTGCTCCCCCCTTTCACAGAAAGGGTATAACATTTTAATCCATAACATTTATTGAGTGAGAGCTTAGGTAGAGTAGCAAAACATGGAGGGGTTCATCTTCACAGACTGAGAATTCTCTTTGAATTCTGAGTACCAGGGAAACACGGATGAGAAGGTTCAAGAACTGGGATCAAAAAGAGGAATCAAAGCTTTACTGGTTAGCACAGACTCTGGGAGTTCATGTATACATGCAGACTGTAGACTTGCTATGTGGACATTTCAGACTTTGTATGTTCTTCTAGATATTCTAGTACTAGAATATTTATACATAATTTTTACTAGTGAGAGTTGTGATGAGATTCCAATTTTTTTACAATTGTATATTTTTATTTTAAATTATTTTTTATTTTTGTGATAACACATAAATAAAATTTACCATCTTAGCCATTTTTAAGTATACAGTCCTGTAGTGTAAAGTATGTTCATATCATTGTACAATCTCTAGAACTCTTCCATACCCATTAAAAAAAAACTCCTCCTTTCTCCCTTTTTCCTAGCCCCAGGCAGCTACCATTCTTTCATTTGCTATGAGTTTGACTAATCTCAATTCCTCGTGTAAAATGGTATCATATGGTATTTATCTTTTTTGACTGGATTATTTCACTTAGTGTAAGGTTTTCAGGGTTCAATCAGAGTGTGCCAGAATTTCCTTCCTTTTTAAGGGTACATGGTATTCCAGCGTATATTCTACATTTTGCTTATCCATTCATCTGTTGCAGGACATTTGGATTGCTTTCACCCATTGGCTATTGTGAATAATGCTGCCATGAATATGATGGACAAACATCTCTTTAAAACCCAGCTCTCAGTTCTTTGGGATATATACCTAGAAGTGGAATTCCTGAATCAATTAACATTTCTACTTTTAATTTTCTGAGGAACTGCCTTAGTCTATTTTCTGCTACTGTTACAGAATACCACAGACTGGATAATTTATAAAGAAAAAATGTGGCCGGGCGTGGTGGCGCACGCTTGTAATCCCAGTACTTGGGAGGCAGAGACCAGAGGATCCGGGTTCGCGGCCAGCCTCAGCTACTTAGTGAGGTCCTCCGCAACTTCGTGAGACCAGGTTTCAAAATAAAGTATAAAAAATAGGGCCGGGGGTGTAGGTCAGAGGTAAAACGCCCCTACACCCCTGGGTTCAATCCCCGGTACAGCAAAAAAAAAAAAAAAAAAAAAAGAAAAGAAAGAAAGAAAAGAAAAAATGTGTTTTTTATAGTTGTGGAGGCTGGGAAGTCTAGTATCAAGGTGCTACCATCTAGTGAGGGCTTCATGCTGCATCCTAACATGGCAGAGAGCATCACACGGAGACAGAAAGAGAGAGAAAAAGGGACAGAGGCGGAGAGCACACACTTGCCCTCTTAAAGTTTCCACCTCCCAATACCCTCAAAGTGGCTATTAAATTTCAACATGATCTTTGGAGGGGACATTCAAACCACAGCACCGCTGTACTATTTTCTTTAGCGGCTGCATCATCTTATGTTCCTCCCAACAGTACTCAAGGATTCTAGTTTCTCCCTGTCTTGGCCAACACTTTATATTTTCTACTTTAAAAATTTTTTTTAGTAATAGCCACCCTAGTGAGTGTAAGATTATCTTTACTATTTTTGATCCCAGTAGTGTTTCCTTTGAAAGCTAACTAAATTTCTCATTTAGCCAGAAGTTGGTAGAGAAGATCCACTTTATTTGTTGTAGTGAACTTGCCGGGTGAGACTATATAGCAAATACGATCAGAGTTACATAAAAGGGAAGGTGTTAGTGCTTTATGGCTTTTTTACTCTCTAAATCTACTTTCAGTTTTTTCTCTTAGTGCATTTCAGCTAGCTTCTAAAGTTTGACACTGATATTTTTTATAGTTTGCTTTCAAACTTCCTTTTTCCTCAGCCTACTCAGCATTTTATTCAGTTCAGCAGGTCTTTTGTCATGCAAGTGTGCTTTGGCAGCATTGACCTGTCATTTTCTTCTGATGTAAAGTGGAAACTGTGTGTCCAAATCTTTATCCATGAACCAATTCATGAGATTGAGAATTACGACAAATAATTCATATATTAAGGGAAAATAATCATCTAACGGATAGTGCTCTGTGGTCTGAGAAGATAATGGTTTTGCTTCTAACGTTTTTAGAGGAATGTGGTTTTTGTTTTGTTTTTGGTACTGGGAATTGAACCCAGAGGCATTCTACCTCCAAGCTACACCCCCAGCCCAATTTTATTTCTTATTTGGAAACAGGTCTCACTAGGTTGCTGAGAGCTTCACTAAGTTGCTGAGGCTGGCTTTGAACCTGTGATCCTCCTGTCTCAGCCTCCCAAGTAGTGGGATTACAAATGTGTACCACCACACCCAGCCATGGAATGTGGTATTTTTGAACTGGTTTGCCATATCCCCAAGAGCAACATAAAAGTCAAGTGTGGCTTTATTGGTATTTTGACTTTCCACAGTGCTAGATCTGTTCCTCATCAAAAATCATTCACTGAGCAACAGAATGTTGTCATAACACAAACTGTCAATAAAATGCTACACAAAACTCAATAGAATGCACAAAGATGATACTAAAAACTAGCATCCAATATGGACCCTAAGGCTTTGGATCTGAGCCCTGAAAGATACAGCTTCTTGAATATATATTTCAACAAACATCTATGATTAAAAGCGTAGATAGATTTTTTTTCGACAGAAAAAAAGGGTCCTAATAAGTAATGAGAAAAGTAATGTGATACTGGTATCTGTGATTTTCTTAATGAATGACCTATTAGCACTTGCAATTTAAAGGTGAATCTCGGCTGTTTTTTCAGCAACTAGAAGTAAAGTGAGGCCCTTCTAGTTGGCTAAGTAGTATTGTTAACCTCCCATAGACAAGCAGTTTGCCAACTAATGCACCAGCATGTGTCACTGGGGATTCCTGAGGTTTGTACTGAAAACATACTTTCAAAATAAGGGCCTCAGCAGTTCCCTATGGTACCCTTCCTCCCATTGCCACAGCCAGAAATGTGTAAATTAGCAGTCTGTCTTGGAATGGCTTCTTAGTTGCATGTAACTTGCAAACAAACAGACAAACAAAACAAACAAAAAAACCCCAAAAACTTCAAAAGTAATAGATGTGGAGTAGTGTCTACCTTTATCAGATAGATGTCACACATAGTATGATTCATTCCTTTTAATACGGATTTGACTTAAGCCATAGAAGGCAAAGAGTCATTTTTCCAAGGGGAAAAAGAGGTGAAAGAAAATGCTTTACATGCCCCTCAAGCATTCAGAAGTTTGTGGGGGATTTTAGGTGCCTTTCATGTATTTCAGAACTATTTTGTCTAATTTTACAACATAATTTCCCCCAAAAAGAACATAACCTGGGAGAATTGATAAGTTGTAAACATAATGATCTGGAGAGGGTGTTCGACTTCCTGAATTTTTAATGGGTGTAAGGCCATCTGCTTCTCCATATGGAAGTGCTATCCTCTCCTGCATCGAAGCCAGCACAGTTAGGAGCCAAAACAACAGGCAAAGGCAGCCTCCTTGTTCCTCCCGGCTCTACCTTTTATAGAATTAATAAAACTCTTACTTTATTTAGAGTTCAGATCTCCAATTATTATATCTAAGGTCACAAAACTCGGAGTGTGACCACATGAAATATTTTTTAAGTGAATAGAATGCGAGCTCATCAATAAAATGGTGTACTAATATAGTAAACACAATAGTCTTTTGGTTTAAAATATTTTCATTGTGTTTTATTATGTGAGGCATCACACGTTAAAAACATTTTTCTTATTTTTAAATAATTCCTCTGAATTATTAGTTTTCCTTTTAATTCAGATTTTTAAAAGTATTTTGGGCCGGGAGTGGTGGCGCATACTTGTAATCCCGGTACTTGGGAGGCTGAGACAAGAGGATCCGGGTTCGTGGCCAGCCTCAGCTACTTAGTGAGGCCCTCCACAACTTTGTGGGACCCTGTTCCAAAATAAAGAATGAATGAATGAAGGAAGGAAGGAAGGAAAAGGTATTTTTTCATTTTATGTATGTTTCTTGTTTGTTTTAAGAATTCAGTGACTACTCTGTGGACGACGAGTGCTTAGTGAAGTTACTTAAAGGATGCTGCCTGAAGAACTTGCAGCGGCCCTTGCAGGCTGAACTGTGTTTCAATCATGTCATGCAAAGGTAAGAACAAACAATAAGCCAGCCTGAGTGCAAGGTGCAAGGTGCAAGGTGTGCTTTCCAGGGCGCGGCTGTGAGAAAACCCACAGTGCTTCTCTCTCATGCCTCTTCCCTCTACATGGTGTTAGCAAGGAGAGAATCCACTGGTGTTTTCTTTGTTCCTCATGAACAAAACTGGGTTTAAATGGAACACAGCATTATCCATTTATACTTGGTGTTTAAAGCTAAATTTATGGCCTGGTTAACGTGTGTCTTTCCACACTCTGGCAACAATATCCGGAGTTCCTGATACCCTCCTAATTCATGCATCTAGTCCTTTGTCCACTCATTCACTGTATAGATATCTGGGCACCCAGTGTGTGCCAGAGACTGTGCTGGATCCTAAGGGTTGAGAGAGGAGTAAACAGACTTGTCATCATTGTGATAATTTGGGAGGGAAGAAAGACATGTGACCAGTCCTAGAACTGTTTCTTTGGCAAAGGGCATTTCTTTTCATACATATTTTTTCAATAGCAATTATTATGATGTTCTACTCCGTTATTGATCAGAGTGGAATCAAGGATCTAATGACTGGCCCTCTTCTCTCTATCGCAAGTACAAATAATTACAGGGGCTAGACAAGTGCCCTTACTGAATGAGGCAGGCTGGGTGATGGCAGGAAAAGGGACTGGTAGGCACTGGGCAACTGGAGATTAGGGAGACTGTGTGTTCTCTAAAGAGTGCAGCCATTCCTCAGCTCTAATTGGTTATTGCTCTGCATAATGTGAGCCCAGTGACAATAGTTCATACCTTTTTATGAAAAGCCTAGAAGCTGGATTTTATGTTAAAATCTCCTGATTTTTAAATATTAGCTCAAATTTTTTGAAAACACTGTGTTTACTAATGAGATCTCAGCTATAGATTGTCAGTTGTCATCCGGTGTCCCACATCATGTGCCTTTTCATCCATGGTTACCTGGTCCCCTTTTTCTTGATAATATTTATGGGAATGTAAGAGGACTGGTGTCTATATAAGAAGGAAGAGACAATATTTATTTTCCAAATCAGTAATATACTATATTTAGTAAACATGTTAAAGAAGTATGTATGGCTAGGTATGGTGGCGCATACCTATAATCCCAGTACTTAGAAGGCTGAGACAGGAGGATCACAGGTTTGAGGAGAGCCTCAGAAACTGAGCAAGGTTCTCAGAAACTTAGCAAGACCCATTTCCAAATAAAAAGTACTGTAGGGCTGGAGGTATAGGTCGAAGATAGAATGTCCCTGGGTTCAATTCCTAGCACCACAAAAAAGAAAAGGAAAAGTATGCATGGAGTTCTATTTTATTGATGTTTTTATAAAGATCAAAAAGGGTGGTTAAAGGGATGACCCATTTTTGTTGTGTGTTTATTGAAACTCATAGTGAGTTGTTTGCTCATATGTTTTCTAATTTTGGTTGTGAATTCACCTTTAGTGGGGTTTTATCCTCAGATTCCTATGACAGTGAGTAGGCTACTTTTAATATGCTCTTTCTCTAAAGAATTAGCTCTTCTAGGATCCAAGCTTTAAGTAGACATCTCAGTTTTAGCCTCCTGCTTTCTGTGGGCCCAAGGCCTCATCTCCTACATGAACATTAAGACACAAAGCCCTGGACGATTCAGATGGAAGCAGACCCCAGGATTCATTCAGCATCACCCCACCTGCCTAGAGTTCTGCTTTCTCAGTTCCAGGTCTATTTTTTGACACCCGAGAGTTTTTTTTTTTAATGTTCTGGTGAGCTGAACTATGCATTTGAAAGGGTGTTATGCAAATTTTTTCCAGAGCTTCTAGATATTTTATAGCCATAGTGTTCATGATTCTGAAAACAGAACTTTTGACTACTTCTTTATTGACATTTCATAGCATTATAAAACTTTAAAATACAGACAGTTGAACCTTAGTAAAAAAAAATAATAATAATACAGATTTCTTATTTCTAAATGGACTCATTTCCTGAACACCTTCATGTTCAGAGATCTTGTCATTTCTAGGGCTCATCTTTCAAGGTCTGCATGCATTCATCTACTTATGAGGCAGTAAATAATCGTCAGTGCTGGATTAAGGTTAATATACTAAAAGCTTACAATTTATTGCCTTAGTTTATTAAGCTCCATAACTATATAATGGCAGCTTTTCTCTGCCATTTTCCGGCTTAGTGCTGCACTTGTTTTCTGAGTGATGAGGAATATGTGTTGAAAAAGTGGTATGTTCCTTGTTCTGTTGAGACTTAATTGGTTTTCATTTGCTCTTTCAGTGAAAAGCTGCTGAAGTACGATCACTACCTAGTGCCATTCACTCTGTTCGAGTTGGCATTTTTGTATAAAAGCCAAGGGGAAGTTGACAAAGCCATAAAGGTCCTAGAAACTGCAAGGTAAGTGATGAGGGCAGCTTTTCCTTTGATTGCTGTGGAGCCAGGAACATTGACACCATTACATAGCAGCAGTGACGTCTCCCACCTAAAATTAACAAAATAATGCAAAACTAGTAATGATTTTTACTTTTGCTAATCTGAGCTTTTCTTATGCCTATGGCTTTTGCTATAATTTGGCTGTTTCCTAGCCCCTTAGCGCCTCACCCTGTAACCACTTATAGTTGTGATTATAGGCATCTGAGTGATTTCTAAGTACAAGGTCTCCATTGAAATTACTTAATTACATTAAAATTAGTCATCAAAGATAAAAGGTAAATAAATGGGTATTTTTCAGATTTGGCTCTTGGGTCATAATTTACCGACCAGTAGATAAGGCTATGTAATTCCTATCTACCATTTCCTTGAAGAGCCACTGATTACATGAACCTCTTTTATCTTCCTCTGAACTTCTCTTCTATCTACCATAGCAGATTCAAGTTTTTTTTTTTTCATTTCTGCCAAACAATGGCTCTTAGACTTCTGGCCATGGCCCCCTTGGATGAGACAGAAACACTATGGTCTGTTTGCCTTGAACACTTTGTGTGCAAGAATGCAATAGCAGCTCTAGGTCACAAATAGCTTCGTAGTTCATTGGTTTGTTCATTCCTTCAAATTCAGCACATATTCGCTGAATATCTTTTATGTATCAGGTATAGTAAAAGCTCTAGAGAGAGAAAATGATATTGGCAATGTTTTTGCTATTTTATTGAGCTACTAAATAGTCAAGTGAGAAAAATATCAATGGTATATGTTTTTTTCTGAAATTTAGAATATGATTTATTTCAGATTGTGTTAATTCTGTGGGAGGATTTCCTCAAGGAGGTGATATGTAGTTGACATTTGCACAGTTAAAGGCAGTTTTAAGAAAATCAGTCCAAGAAGTTACCAGAAGATGGGGTAGGAAGCATTCTTGGCAAAAGCCATAGCTAGGGAACCCCTAGATTTTGGATTTGAACTACTAGTTCAACAATGATGGTTTTTACTGAGATGGGGAATACTTAGAAGAACAGGTTTGGGGAGAGAAAGAATCATTCTTTTTTTTTTTTTTTCGGTACCAGGGATTGAACCCAGGGGCATTTTACCTCGTGCTACACCCCTGGCCCTATTTTTTTTATACTTTATTTTGAAACCGGGTCTCACGAAGTTGCGAAGGGCCTCACTAGGTAGAGAGAGAGAGAGAGAGAGAGATGGGGAGAGAAAGAGAGAGAGAGAGAGAAAGAGAGAGAGAGAGAGAAAGAGAGAGCTGAGGCTGGCTGCGAACCCGGATCCTCCGGTCTCCGCCTCCCAAAGTACTGGGATTACAGTGTGCGCCACCATGCCCGGCTAATTATTCTCTTTTGACTCTAATACTTTGAGTTGATTGTTAGGTACCCGTGTGGAGATGGGAAGTCAGCAGTCAGATGTATAAACATGGAGTTCACTGGTAAGGTCAGGGCTGAATATAGAGATTCCAAAGTCACCAGCACAGCAGGGCATGGTGGTGCACACCTGTAATTCCAGTAGTTGGGAGGCTGAGACAGGAGGATAACAGGTTGCAAGACCAGCCTCAGCAACTTAGTGAGACCTTGTTTACAAAACAAAAATAAAAAAGGGATAGGGGTGTAGCTCAGAGGTAGAATACCCCTGAGTTCAATCCCCAGTAAACAAACACACACACACACACACACACACACACACACAGTCACCAGCACAGAGATAGTGATATTTAAAGCCATCATACTTGATAAGGTCATTTTAGGAAAGTTACTGAGCAGGGATGAAGGTCTGGGATATGCCATCATTTTAGAGATGAATCATTAAGATAATAATATGATTAAGTAGAGTTAGGAAGACACTCAGGAAAACCAAGTGTTTAAAAAAAACAAGACTAGTCAGTTAATGAGGACAGCTGCTGAGAGGTCCAGCAACGCAAGTGCAGCCAAGAAGGACTTCTTAAAAAGAAAATAAAAAGGATGATATGAAAACAAGTCACTTTTAAAGTTAATTTTTGGGGCTGGAGATGTGGCTCAGTGGTAGAGCACTTGCCTAATATGTGCAAGGTCTTGGGTTTAAGCCTTGTTACCGCACACAAAGAATTAACTTGTTGAGTGAGGATGACTCGTATTTCAACTGTAATATCTATATATTTTCAAGCCTAGTTATTGGAGAAGTAGAGACTAATAATGCAGTTGTCCTAAATATTTATTGTTTGTATATACTCAGTGCTATAAAATGCACAATAAGGCAACTTTATAATGATGAAAATTTTAAAAATCCCTAATTATTCACTACAAAAAAGCAACTGAAAGCAACTTCAGGTTGTACCGATGATACAAACATAAACATATTCCCCAATAATTTTAAGACTGTCAATTACCTGCAATTTCCCTTATGTAGTAGGAACTTTGCAGAGTTGCTAAAATTGGTGGTCAGACATTTAGGAAAATACTCGGTTACATATTTTGGTACACTCTGGTAAGATGTTGATTTTAGTTTATAAATAACACATCTTAACCCTCATCTAAGTTACCAGTTAAGTAGCCCTTAGACCTGCATAAAGTGAAAAGCTGGAGAAACAATTGCTCCTGCAAAGAAAGAAGTTTTAGGCCATCTGTTGGCCAAGGCAGTGTGCAAAAGCAGGAGACCAAAGTCAAAGCTGTTCTATTTTGTTGATTCTTAACAATTTTAGCAAAGGGAGGTCAACATGAATGATCTCAGTCAAGTTTTTAAATGATCTTTGAATTTCAATGGCCCCTGCTGACACTGGGGCCATTTTTAACTATCGGCCAAACCATTGACATCTACCTTTGAGAACTGGAATAACATGTTCACTATATTTATATGACCCTACCTTCACACTTTCCAACTTAAAAGGAAATCAAGGCTGGGTGTGGTGGCACATGCCTATAATCCTAGTACCTGGGAGGCTGAGACAGGAGGATAACAGGTTGCAAGACCAGCCTCAGCAACTTAGGGAGACCCTCAGCAACTTAGCAAGACCCTGTTTCAAAATAAATAATAAAATAGGGCTGGGAGTATAGCTCAGTGGTAGAATGCCCCTGGGTTCAATTCCTAGTAACACACACACACACACACACACACACACACACACACACACACACACGAGTCAAACTATTTAGGAATAGTTCACCAAATTTGTTAGGTCTTCCTCAAAATCTTGCTTGTTGTGAATAGTCTGGCAAATAAATGGAATGTTAGCCAGGTATGGTGGCGCATGCTTGTAATCCCAGTACTTGGGAGGCTGAGACAGGAGGATCCTGGTTAGCGCCAGCCTCAGCTACTTAGTGAGGCCCTCTGCAACTTAGTGAGACCCTGTTTCAAAATAAAGAATAAAAATTAGGGCTGGGGGTGTGGCCCAGAGGTAGAATGCCCCTGAGTTCAATCCCCAGTACCATAGGGAAAAAAAAAAAAGTGGAATGTTGCTACTGAAACTGAAAGTATGACCTTTAGATCACCACCAGGAAGCTTCTGGAAATACAGACATGCTGTCCCTTTCCCCTTCCCCCAGACAATGAAGCAGAATCTGCATTTTACTAAGATGTACTATTATGTACATTAAAGTTGGAAAGTAAATAAAGAGGTTAGAGAGAGGAAGGGGAAGATGGTGATATCCTGATAAACAAATTTTGACTATACAAATTTTATTGTTACTGTTTTCAGAAACAACTACAAAGATTACTCCTTAGAGTCCAGACTACACTTCAGAATTCAGGCAGCTCTTCACCTCTGGAGAAAACCCTCCTCGGATTGATCAGCACACGGAGAATGGAATTACCCCCCAGTTAGCATCGGCATCTGCTATAGATTAGACCTGTATTAAAGTGGAAAAGTGATCTTGTGAGAGATGGAGAATCTATTTTATCGTCAATATTTTCTGCCACCCAAGGGTTTACTGTTGATTGACATACATTTTTTTTCCTATGGAATGACATTCAGTACTATCTAGAATATTCTTCTATTTTGCCTCTCCAAAAAGAATTTCATATTAGACTTTAATGGGGGGGGGGCAAAGAAATCTTTAAAAAGACTCACGGGTACAATAAAGTCTAATTAGATTATTTATTTTTTTTAATGTGGAAATTACTATTGTTTAAGTAGCAGATGGCTTACAAGAAGAACCGTATTTAGATTTGTCATCCAGTTAAGCTTTGGAGATATTTGTTGCCTAGTATTTAAATCTCATAGGGGAAATAAATATCACACTCAAATAACAATGAACTTCTGAAGACTCGGAAAAAGACATGCAGAGGGCACAAACTGGGCTGGAATAATGTACTTCATAGGTTAAAGAGACCTGTATATCTATAAAAGATGATGAGATGCTAAGTTATTGGGTTTTTACTACTCATGTTCATTAAAGACGGTGACATTTTTGGGAGACTATACTGATTTTGAATGTACTTAAGTCTATAATAATATAACAATTTAAAAAGCCTGTGTATATAAAGGGAAGAAAAAGTCATATTTTAGAAATTAACCTTAGCAATGAAGCCTAAAGTATATACATTGAATATTTTTCTTATAGGAAGCAAAATTCCTGCTGCTTTAAATGATATATAAAATATCAATAATTTTTACACTTATGATGTTGATAAGATCTCACTTTTTAATCTCTCTAGCACTGTGATAGTTCCTTGTAAATATTTGGACTGTGCTTGGTTTTTTTGTGTATGTTTGTTTTCTGCAGTACTGAGGATTGAACCCGGGCCTTGCACATGCTAGGCCAGTGCTCTATCACTGAGCTACACCCCCAACTCATGCTTGGTCTTTTAATTGGGAAACAGAATCAGGGCATGGGGTGGGGAAGAGCCCTGTTCTGTATGGTCCTGGCTCTGCTCCTGGTGAGCAGTGACCCGAGTGACCTTGAGGGAGTCCCGCTTCCTGTGTAGCACCACACTTTCCTCATCTGTGAAATGGAGAAAGAACAGATGACTTTTAAGGTCTCTTTTAGCTTTATAACTGTGAGTCTGTGGTAGGTATTTATTTTCAACAGACAATGGTAAATGTTTAATCTAAACATTCCCGCTTAGAGTGTGTTTTATTTTTCAATCATCACTTAAACCCAACTGCCCATAGGTACGTGTTGCAGCCGAGCACCAGATTACATCCAGCTCATGGTCTGGGTTTTGCCCTATTTCTATTTGGAAGAAGGGTAATTTGTCCTTGAAGCCTCTGCATTCTCACAGAAGGAGCTCCAGATTGGGAGTCAGGAGTCCATCTCTGTTGGTTAATAGTTTCATGATGGAGCAAGAGACTTTCCCTTTGTGGGGCTCTGCGTTCCCAGTGGGGATGGCAAAGTAGTACTTGGTGCTTGTGAGTACTCAATTAACTAATGCATATGGTAGCTTTTTGTAAAATTGTGAAAGGCTATATGAAATATGAATTATAATAATTATGGTTTTTAATGCACTGTTTACAGTATCAACATAAAAGTATTGGCTGAGTCTATGGTCTCTGCTATAAAATGAAAGAAAGTGTGGAAATTCAAAAACCTTTAAATTTATTTATGCATTGGCACTGACAATAGCCCAGATGATGGATTTGTTCTTTGCTGTCCCCAGCAGCAGGACCCTGTGCCCAGCAGGCATTTGCTGGTATTTTCCTTAAGGTACTGATTCTTGTCCAATACTAAAGGTGTGTTTCTAGTAGATGATTAATACAAGTCAAATCAAAATACCACCTCTTCAGAGAGTAGCAGGTAAACAAAATATGCTGTCAATATAAATTATGTAACTACTTTATGTATACACAAATTAACTGTCACTATACTATAAACTGTAGTGGAAAATATACTCAGTAATTATCTTGTGTATAACTTTGGGAAAAATGTTTACAAATTCCTTAGAAGAGCTTTGGTAGCATTTTTTGAAGTATATATACCTTTATTATTTTTTGTGAGAAGCTGCAGGTCAGAGATGCAAGTCAGTTAAAAAATTCTCAGTCTGAGCTGACACTTTAGTACACACCTGTAATCTCAGTACTTGGGAGGCTGAGACAGGAGGATCACAGGTTCGAAGCCAACTTTAGCAACTTAGTGAGACCCTGTTTCAAAATAAAAAATAGGGCCAGTGGTATAGCTCAGAGGTGGAGCCCCCTCGGACTCAATCCCCAGTGCTCCCCCCCCCAAATTCTCCTTTTGGTATAAAATGAAAAAAATTTTAAGCTAATAATGTCTATTTTAATTTTAGCTACATTATGAAACATGTAAAAGAAATTCATCTGTCCCATTTAATTTTTGCCTTTGTTATTTTTTCTTCTTTTGCTTTATTATTTCCTATTCTTTTTATAGTTACCTGGTAATATGGAAGATTTATCCAGTGGATTCTTAAGAATTGTAATAGCATTAATGCTACAAATATTTGTTTCCTGCCATGGTCAAGATATTGTGCTGGCAACAATTTCTTGACATCAGCTAATATTGTGTTTTTGGAATTGATTTGTGATTTAGGGTGCTCTGTGACAAATGAGTACTGAAGTGACAGTGTTTCATGTTATGTAATCTCAAGAGGCATATATGATGGGATTTGGTTGCCAATGTGTCTGACAATGCAATTTATGTAGCTTCTGGTTTAATCACCTTTTTAACTTTTATTTTTCTTAATGGAGGGGCAGTGTTATGATTGGTGCATTGTAAATTTACATGAAGGTTGTACTTCGGATGGGTGACAAGGAAGGCATGATTTCCACTTGACAATTAATGGGAGATTATGTCAGCTCTTGACATGTATTTTAACATTTTCTATACCCATGGATATGAGAAGGTCCCAAAAGTTATAGAGAAAAAAGAAGCTCATTGATTCTCTCTCCCTTCAGAGGGCAGAGATGAAACAAGTGGGTTAGAACAACTCTACAGTGTAAGCCAGTCTAACCAGCTCTTCAGCAGCAGGGTGTTTCACAGTGCTGTGTGCCTTTCATTCCTCCCTGCCATGACTGCGTGGGCTAGTGGAATTTGAGGTTACTCTATGATTTTTGATCAGGGATTCAAATCAGTATGTGTGTGAGGGTGAGTATAAAGTAGAAAGTGCCCCCTTAAATAAAAGTGAACATTTCTTTCAAAAGTCATTACATTGTGATAGGCACTAACGGCCTCTGTTACTGATACTCACTATTCCACTTCTCACCAATCACTATAAAAGTGAAGCTACTGATCTTTGTGAATAGAGGTCCCCCACCCCAACAATAAAAATAATAATTAAAAATGCTCTTTGTGACTAACTGGAAGGTTTTTGAAATTACTCTGATTAATTCTTCATTGATTCATATTTTTCTTATTTCTGTTTTTTTCCTAGTTTGTATTTTCTATATTCCTCAATCTTAAATACAAATACATTTGGTTAGAATGAATTCATGAAGACTCATTTTTGAAAGCCTAAGATTTTACTAAGCCTAAGATTTCATCAGGCTTGGAATGGAGCTTAGAAAATGGTCTTGTCCTTTCTGGCCTCTAACCTGCACTGGGTCTCCAACCATCCGGTTCTGTCCAGTACCACACCCACTTGCCACCTTGTGACTATCGAGCTGTTGAAATGGCTGGGGCACACTGATGATGCCGCGGGTCACAGGAGCATTCTTCCTTCACGCACGCGCAGGTCTCTCAAGGCCCCTGGTCCTGCCTCCCAGCAGTCTGGCTTGCTTTGCTGCTGTAACCACACAGTCACCACAGCTTCATCACGAGTTGTGTTTCAAATACCTCTCTGTGAAGTTTACTTTTTCTGTTTAAGTGCTCTTAAACTATAATCTCATCATGTTTATTCTGCAGGTGATGGAGGTCATTGCCATCTTTGAACATTAGTCTCACCCCCTCCCACCACTGCTGAAACCCTTGTATAGCAGACTGAAAGTCCTTTATGTTTAAGATTACTGTGTTAATCTGACTTTATAGACATCCTTGATTTTTCACAAAGAACAGCTGTTAGATTTGTAGAAGAATGATGGCCACCTTTGAAATGTTAGTAGATTTCATGAATAAAAGAATAACTTCTAAGGTACATTATTCTGAAAAACTTAGTGAACCCTTTTCAGTCCTTTTATATTGTCAATGTTCCAATATTGACTCTTGCAACTAGCTCAATATTACTATTTAAAGATTTTTAGACACAAGTACTTAGATAATAATTTGGCTGATGACTTATTTAAAGTTATATATTTTATACCTTTTGCTGCCTATTATTAAATGTGTATGATACCTAATTAATATGCATAAACATAATTGCCATATTTTAGTCTCTTTAGACCTTCCTTGATTAGATTCATCTATTGCTTGACATACGGAACAACTTAATACTATTAAATAGACAATGTTTTATACTGCTCTTCCATAAATCCAGGACTTTCTCCAAATTGCTCTTCTTCCCCCAGTCCTATTATTTACATATTTTTTCATTAAGTATTAAGTTGTTCTAGAACCCTACTCTTGGAGGGGACTATTGAAGTCCATTCCAGGCTGTTTATAAAGCTTCATCCCTACAGAACGAGATGATGTAAGAGCAATTCTGTTTATTGGGATGGCTGAGCAGGTTCTTGGCCTAAAGCATCCTGAATAATATGTGCATCGAGGTCAGAGGAAGTCCAAACCCCATTTCCTCCCATTTGCAGGATACCCATGTCATGTATCCAACACAGTAATGCTGTTATGGGACTTTGCATGATGACATTAAAGCAGCGGTCTCACGCTCACTTCCTATAAGTAATAAGGAATGTCTACAGATGCCAACAGATTGGCTATTTAATAGGAAAAGTTAGGTATGTGAATACCAAACTTCATTAAGTAAAACTTGTTGAGCTGGGCGTGGTGGTGCACGCTTGTAATCCCAGTACTTGGGAGGCTGAGACCGGAGGATCCGGGTTCGCGGCCAGCCTCAGCTACTTAGTGAGGCCCTCCGCAACTTCGTGAGACCTGGTTTCAAAATAAAGTATAAAAAATAGGGCCGGGGGTGTAGCTCGGAGGTAAAATGCCCCTGGGTTCAATCCCCGGTACCGCAAAAAAAAAAAACTTGTTGAATGTTAACATACAATACACTTGTGTTGCTAATGTAGTTCTTAGAAATGCATAATTTAAGTGGTGAATTTAAGGGATGCTGGCATATCCCATCAGGTTCTTGTTTTATTGCTACTTAACATTTTCTAGAAAATCGGTTTTAATTATTGGTTGTCTGTTGGGTATAATTTGGAGGAAAAAAAGAAGTTAGTCTTAGTGCAATAGAACGTATAGCCAGAGACACTAAATAAACAAGCACATTAAAGAATATTACTTATTTCATTTTTAAAGGAATCACATTATTTTGAAATTTGGAGGTATATTCAACTTGAAGGTAAGGCACTCTCTGTTTTGGAAATTATGCAAGACCTTTTAATTCATTCTTTAATGGAACCAAATGTTCAGTAAGCAATTTTGGAGATAGTAAATGAGTAAATAATTTTCGTTAATTCACTTTTTTTTCATGAAGTAATTTATTCTTCATAGTATACAGTTGCTTTCTGTGGAATGATTTGTTTTTTCTTTAAAAAATAATTTACATGAACTGGGTGTGGTGGCGCATGTCTATAATCCTAGTACTTGGGAGACTGAGGCGGGAAGATTGCAACCTTGAAGCCAACCTTGGCAACTTAGTGAGACCCTGTTTCAAAGTAAAAAATAAAAGAGTGCAAAGGGTGTAGCTCAGAGGTAGAATGATTCTGGGCTCAGTCTCCAATACCAATAATGATGATGATGATGATGATTTACATGAAAAGAGAGATTATGGTAAATATCTTAAACCTCAGGCTGTTGGTTAGATTAATGCCTTAAGGTAACAGCACTGTTGGGTTCTGTTTAACTGAGATTTGTGGAGGTAGAGCGCGTGTGCTTCACTATGTGTCGTCCAGAAAAACCATTTAATTCTCAACAATATATTGCATTCTTATATTGTGTCATAGAAATGTATAAGTAGTATATTACTTTTTCCTTTTGCTGACTGTTGCCATCTAAACACCTGAAAATACTGACTCATTTATATATTAGTGTTTTTAAATATTTGTTTGCAAGTGTTTATAGGACACTTCAATTTTTTGAAGCAAGTTGCTAAATTATATATAAAGGTAAATGTACATATATTTAATAAATGAGAAGTATTATTTTGTTACTGAAACTTGTTTCCAAAGCAGATTTATTTTGTAGATGTTTCATTTGGGAAATTTTGCTTTGCCTCAAAACACAGAAAATAAGCTTGTTTGTCAAGATCTGGCCACCTAAAAGCCCCTAGTGTTAACTTGAGACATAGGATGATTTTAAAATTCTTCGATAACATTTATTTTTCACTTTTGGTTGCATTAAACAAAAACAGAGTTGGAGGCCATAGCATTTTGTAACCCAATGTGGAGTTTCCTGTTGAATCATCAGAGCTACCTGTATGTACTTCATAGTTCAGTATTCTATTAGTAAAAATTGTCAGCATCTTATCTTCTTTTTTTCTTGCTATATTTAAGCTTAATCCCTTGCCTTTCCCATCCTTAGTGGTCACAGTTTTATAGAACAAAACATCTTTAGAAAATTGAAGATATGTGAGTGTGTGTAAGATGAATGTGTAGAAGCATCCATCTGCCAACCAAGAAGGCATTGTTCTGGTACTAAAAGTGAAATTGATTGTAGCTATAAAAGCATCTGACCAATACAAGTCAAGAAGAAAACTGTGAATTTCTGACAGTTTTAATGTAAAAACTGTTCCCAATGAGTAGTCTCTTGCTGATTTTGTGTTAATGTTATCATCTATGATTTGTAAGTTAATGCTGACATGAGATCTAAATTTTTACTATGAAGACAGCAGTTCCTGTAACCTATTTTTACTGTTTAAAATGCTTTTGAGAACAGATGTCATCCTAGAAATTGCATTTTTAAGTGCAAAAAATCATCCCAACTTGCAAGTCATCATGTTTTGTTTTTCATTCCTTAGTAGTACAAAATACTCTGCATTATTAGATATGTGTTTAAGCTGCCAGATTTTCCCTCCAGAATTCTGTATTTTCATATTGCTACAACCAGTTCGCCTACAACATGCAATTAAATTGTTATTTAAATAAATGACACTTGATGAAATTGTAGTCTTATTCTGGTTGCTCCACATATAAAAAAAAATAACGGTGCATAACATGTTTTGCTGGTCTTTAAATGTCATGGGCTATAGACTTGAATTTTTGTTCCTTGATAAGATACCCTCCCCCCAACTAAGCCTTAACAGGTAGTTATGAAGGCTCTAAGCCTTAACAGGTAGTTATGAAGGCTCTTCCTTGTGCCATATTCTTGACTGAGCCCTGGCATGAAGGGTTAAATGGGATGGTACAGTTGTCTTGAAGGAGTATTACCCTCCCTTTCATCTTTTTATCATCTATTTAATAGCCCAGAGATTTAATTAGCTGCTAACTAACTAAGGAGGAGTCTTCAGCATTCTCTGTAGCACAGTGGACAAAAGTCCCAGGCTCTGGGAGTCAGGAAGCCTGTACTTAAGGGTGAACTTTGCCTAACCCCTCTGTAAAATGGGAACCGTTCTACTAGTTGTAAAGAGGATCAGAAGAAGAGGCATGCAAGAACCACAGTGGGATAATGTAATTTAAAATACTTTCCTCCACTCCACACACTAGTTCTCTTGGTTAGAACTCAGTCACCCTGCTTCACATAATGGCAAAAGAGGCAGAGAAATGCAGTCTACCTGTGGGCCCAGGAAGAAGAGGAAGTGGATGTGGTGAAGTTAGCCTCTCTCTGCCATATCCCCATTTAGATCCACCATTTTTCTCCAATGTGCCCCCTCCATCCTCCATTCCTTTATTCTTCCATATGAAGAGCTTGATGGATTTTCAGATTCATTAGTTACAACTCTGGTTTGAAAGTAAGGAAATCAACTGGAGTTTGTTTAAAAACAAAAACAAGACATAAAGAGATAAAGGATGTCTTATGGAACCCAGGGGCTAAACTGTGGGGGATCCTCAGGAAGTCTTTAAATTCAGAATGGAAAAGGTTTTGAGATCTGGAGAGCAATTCTGTCTCTGTACATCTCCTTCTACTGCGGTTCACAGTGACAAAGGCTTATTTTTCTATCATGCACCATCTCTATTTCAGGCCAGTGAGGAATCAACTCCACGTTGCGCTCATTCAGGCTCCTGGGCTGCCAGGGAGTCCGCCATCTAGAATGGGAGAAGGAAGGGAGCATGGTGTGTATGACTGGGGGCTTAAAGACACACGTTTCCTTGTGCAAGTCACACAGCTTCACCTAACTTCAACTGGGCAGGAAAGTATGACCCTCCCTGTGTCTAGAAGGAGAAGCACCAGAAATCGATGATGCACAGCACTAACACCGCCTTTCTGGTTACCAGAGACCTGGTTCGCACTCCCTGTTGCACACAGAATACACTGGCTCTGCCTCAGGAGGATAACCCCCAAGTCCCTTCCAACCCAGGCGTCTCTGCAACATGCATGTGGTCTTGTTTCAAATCCAAGTGTCCAATCCGAATTGATGTGAACACCATGAACTAAAAAGCTATTTGTCCTCTACACAAGACTTATATACTGATTGAACAGAGGTAGGATAACCACAGTGAACACCCCCACTCAGAAGGCAAAAGGTGAAGCGTGGAGACAGCAAACACCAGTCAGCTACAACTCTAATGTGGCATATTTAGGGCTTCCCTTTTTGGGGAGTAGGAAATGCTCTTTGATTAGGCTTTGATCCCCTTTCCTGAGAGCACTGTCCTTATCCATTGTTTTCTGTCGCATCTGGTTTCACCTGTTAAGAGATTTCTAATCTTAAAAAATAATTTCTTTGGCCACATCTGAAATGGCTATCCGGGAAATTACCTTCCCCTGGAACTGAGCAATTCAGCCCTTTCCTGCCTCATACTGGGGCCAAAGGGTCATTTTAAGTCTCAAAAAGTCACAGTAAGCCAGGTGTGGTGGCGCACACTTTTTTTTTTTTTTTTTTTTTTTTTTTTTGCGGTACTGGGGATTGAACCCAGGGGCGTTCTACCTCCAAGATATGCCCCCGGACCTATTTTTTATCCTTTATTTTGAAACCAGGTCTCACGAAGTTGCGGAGGGCCTCACTAAGTAGCTGAGGCTGGCCGCGAACCTGGATCCTCCGGTCTCCGCCTCCCAAGTACCGGGATTACAAGCGTGTGCCACCACTCCCGGTTTAGTGCACGCTTTTAATCCCAGGATTTGGGAGGCATAGATAGGAGGATCGCAGGTTCGAGGACAGCCTTAGCAACAAAGACTCTCACTACCTAGCCAGACCCTGTTTCCAAACAAAAACATAAAAAGGGCTGGGGGTATAGTTCAGAGGTAAAATATATCCCTGAGTTCAATCCCCAGTAACACACACAGTATTTTTCAGTACAGGTTGTTATTCAGCAGTATAATTCTCTCAAAAATTTAGTCTGCTTTTGGTCTATTCGATTCTGTGTCATATGCCAAATAGTCATACCACAATATGTCTAAGACATTGTTCTCATCCCCATTGAGTAACCGTTTCAACTTAATACTGACTTGAGTCAATACTATCTTTGGGACTGATTTCTGTATTAATCAGAATGCACTAGGATATGCTGTGGTAACAACCCCCAAGTCTCAATGGCTTAAAATAAAAATAGTTTATTTCTTGCTCACACTGTATGTGCATTTAGGTCAGTTAGAGAACCCTGTTCTGCATTGTGGAGGCCATTGGAACCTACATCATCTGGAATAATGCTTGTAGCTGTGGCAAAGTGGAGGGAGTTTGGAAAATTACGCACTGGTTTTTTAAAAAAAATCTTTATTGAGGCCGGCCATGGTGGTGCATGCTTGTAATCTCAGTACTTGGGAGGCTGAGACCGGAGGATCCGGGTTCTCGGCCAGTCTCAGCTACTTAGTGAGGCCCTCTGCAACTTTGCAAGACCCGGTTTCAAAATAAAGTATAAAAAATAGGGCTGGGGGTGTAGCTCGGAGGTAGAATGCCCCTGGCTTCAATCCCCAGTACCACACACGCACAAAAAAAAAACCCAAAACAAACAAACAAAAAATGTTGAGGTATAATTTGAATACCATAAAATGTACTACTTTTAAATATACATATCTACATTTAGTAAATAAACACTTTTGTGCAACTATCATCACAATCCAGATTTAGCACAGATCTATCACTTCCTGAAGTTCCCTTTTGTCCTTTTACTCTTGATTCCAATCCCAAGCCCTGGCCCCAAGCACACATTGACCTCTTTGTTTCTATGGTTTTGTCTTTAATACAAAATGTATGTAAGTGGAATAATATAATACATAGTCTTTTGTTTCTGGCTTATTTCACTTGGCATAATGTTTTTGAGATTCATCCAAACATACATATTCATAGTTCATTTTTATTTTTGAGTTGTATCCCATAGTATGAATATATGACATGTGGTTATTCATTCACCACCAGTTGATGGGCATTTGGGACATTTCTAGAGTTTGGTTTTCATGAATAATACCACTATAAACATTCACTTAAAAGTCTTTGTTTGGATATAAGTTTTAATTTCTCTTGGGTAGATACCCAGGAATGACATTCCTGGGTCATATATAAGCATATGTTTATTTAGGAAGCTGCCTATTCCTAATGGGGCTGTATACCATTTTACATTCTTGGTAATAATGTATGAGTTCCTGTTTCTCTACATCCTTATCAACACCTGATGAGGTCAGTATTTAAACAATTTTGGTATATGTGAAATGGTATCATGTTGGAGTTTTGATACATATTATTAAAATAATTGTAATTCACATTACAGAAGTCACTATTTTGAAGCATATAAGCCGGTGGTTTTTAGTATATTCACTATTTTGTACATCCATCACCACTGTCAATCCTAGAACATTTTCATCACTGAAAAGAAACCTACCCATTAACAGTAAGTTCTGATTCCCCCTCCTTCTACTCCCTGGCAACCACTAATCTAATTTCTGTCTGCATGGATTTGCCTATTCTGGACATTTCAAATAAATGGAACCACACAATACATTGCCTTTTGTGTATAGCTTCTTTCACTTAGCATAATGTATTCACATTTTATCCAAGTTGTAGCATGTAACAGTACTTAATTCCTTTTTTTTTTTTTTTGTATGGATATACCACATTTCCTGTATTCACTAGTTAAGGGACATTTGTAGTATTTCTACTTTTTTACTGTTATGAATAATGCTGCAATGAACATTCATGTACAGGTTTTCGTGTGAATATATGGTTTCAGTTTTTTTGGTTATATATCTAGAAGTGGAATTTGTGGACCATATGGTAATTCTACATTTAACTCTTTTTTTGTTTGTTTGTGGTACTGGGAATTGAACCCAGGGGCATTCTACCTCCAAGTTACATCCCCCAGCCCTTTTTTATTTTTTTGTTTTTGATATATGGTCTTGCTAGGTTGCTGAGTCTCACTGCATTGCTGAAGCTGTCCTTGAACCTGCAATCCTCCTGTCTCAGCCTCCCAAGTACTGGGGTTACAGGCATGCACTACCGTGCCCAGCTTACATTTAATGTTTTTAAGTAACTGACAAACTGTTTTCCAAAGTAGCTGTACCCTATTGTATTCCTAGAAGCAAAATATGAGGGTGCCAATTTTTCCACATCTTTCCAACACCTGTTAGCTCCCAGCTTTTTATTAAAACCATCCTAGTAGGTATGAAGTGGTATCTCATTGTGGTTTTTGATTTGCATTTCTCAAATAACTAATGATGTGACTATATTTTCACTTGCTTACTGGCTATTTATTTTCTTCATAAAGAAATGTCTATTCAAATCTTTTAATAATTAAAAAAAATTTTTTTTTTTGCGGTACCGGGGATTGAACGCAGGGGCATTCTACCTCCGCGCTATGCCCCCGGCCCTATTTTTTATACTTTATTTTGAAACTGGGTCTCACGAAGTTGTGGAGGGGCTCACTAAGGAGAGAGAGAGAGAGAGAGAGAGAAAGAGAGAGAGAGAGAGAGACATGGAGAGAGAGAGAGAGAGAGAGAGAGAGAGAGAGCTGAGGCTGGCCGCGAACCCGGATCCTCCGGTCTCTGCCTCCCAAAGTACTGGGATTACAAGCGTGCGCCACCACGCCCGGCCAAAATATGTTTTTTATTGTTGATTTATAGTTCTTTATATATTCTAGATACTAGATCTCTATCAGATATATGATTTGCACGTATTTTGTCTTATTCCTTGGGTTGTCTTTTCATTTTCTTGATCATGTGAGGTCCAATTTACCTTTTTTATTTGTTAGGTTTGTTTTGGTCACTTGTGATCTTGGTGTCTAAGAAAATATTGCCCAATTCAAACTCACATAGATTTATACCCATATTTTCTCTAAGAATTTTATAGTTTCAGCTCTTACATTTAGGTCTTGGATCTATTTTGAGTTAACTTTTGTACATGGTGTGAGGGGTCCAAGTTTGTTCTTTTGCATGTGGGTATTTTACCATTTGTTGAAAAGCACACTGGCTTATTTCATTGATCTAAGCAAGTTGTATGGTTACCCCCCGCTTCAATGGGACAGATAAGTGCAATTCTACCTGTAATGGTTTGGATTTAGAATGTCCCCCAGCCCTCATGGAAACAAGGTAGCAATGCTGGAAGCAGAGCTTGGTTGCTAAGGAGGGGTCCCTGGAGGTGTGGCCTTGGGGATTTCATTGTTCCTCCTCCCCCTGCTCTCTCTCTGCTTCTGGCTTCCAGGATGTGAGAGTAAAAGCCTTTTTCCCTCTCTCTGCTTCCCACCACCATGCCCCGAGAATTGCAGACCTGACACAACATGAACTGAACCTCTCAATCTTCAAAAACTGTAAGCAAATAAATCTTCCTCCCTAGAAGTTGTGTGGTCAGTTATTTTGAATTATAGCAGTGAGAATGTTGACTGAGATACTACCAGATCTGTCCACGGTTCCAAGTTCACATGTTAGGGCTCCATGACTATCTTTCTCAGTCCAGGTTCTAAGTCCTTGAAGGGAGAGTTTTTATTGGTCTAGCTTGGGAGAAGTGCTGACTCTCCCCTCAAACAATTGTCACCTAAGAAACAGGGCTGTTTGAAGTTCACCCCTATGGACTGGTGAGTCAGTTAAGGGGAAGGGATCATTGTAAATCTTAAAATATCATCCATGGTTTTGTACATAATTCTAGCTTACTTGAAAAGTGATCTCCAAGTATATGTTAACCCAATTGTACTTTTTTTTCTTTTCTTTCTTTCTTTTTTTTTTTTTTTTTTGCTGTACTGGGATTGAATCCAAGGGCATCTATCTCTGAGCTACACCCCCGGCCCTATTTAATTTTTATTTTGGAACAGAGTCTCACTAAGTTGCCATGCAGTGTTAGCCTTGAACCTGCAATCCTCCTGTCTCAGCCCAATACTGGGATTGCAGGCATTGTGCTACTGCACCTGGCTCCCAGTTGTACTTTTGTTTAGCAATTATTTATTGAATTCCTGCTATTTTTTATTTTTTATTTTGGCTGTACTGAGGATTGAACCCAGGGGCATTCTACCTCCGGGCTACACCCCCAGCCCTATTTTTTATTCTTTATTTTGAAACAGGGTCTCACTAAGTTGCAAAGGGCCTCACTACGAAGCTGAGGCTGGCCACGAACCCGGACCCTCCAATCTCAGCCTCCCTTCCCCTCTAGGTCCCACAGGTGATACAGAGGGACCAGGTGGATGCTGCATCCCCAGGGGGTTTGTGTCATAGCTGGGGAACCCCAAACTCAAGGAAACTGAATCTTTGCTAATGGCCTGCAAGTCAACCTTCCTGCTCCTTTCTCTGGAAGGAGACATTCTCTTTGTCACACTAGAAAGGAAACACATCTGACTTCTGCCATGGAGGGAGACACTACTTTGTATCTTCAAAAGCTGTTTGCTATCCAAACATTTTTGAAAAGACAGTCAAGAATAAACCTCATCAGCGCCTTTCCCTCAAGATGTGCAGAAAAGCAGAAGACCTGTGGATAACTGTCTCCCAATGGCAAGGCATAAGATACCTTCATATGATAATGGGACCATGTTAACAACTTGGACTTTGACTGAGACGAGGAACCTTGGCAGTTTTTAGCAAAGGTGTAGCATGAACTGACTTATGATTGGATAAGATTATCTGGATGCCATGTCGAGGGTGGGGTGAGGTGGACATGGGCAGAAGGGCAGAAGCAGGGAGACAGGAGAAATGCAGACAAGGAATAATGATGGCTCAGACCAGGACGTGGTATCTGTAGTGTGGGCCTGAACCCCAGGAAGGATGGACTTGTTTCAGTGAGATGGGAGAGGTTGCAGGTAAAACAGATTTGGGAGAAATGTTGGGAAGTCTGTTTTGGACCTAAGTTTCAGATCTCTATTAGATATCTTGATATTGTGAGAGCAGCTGAATCAATGACTCTGGAACTAGAGAAGTTTGGGTTGAGATAAAAAGTTGGGAGTCTTCAACATATGGCACTGAAAGCTGTGTGGCTTGGAGACTTAGGAGACCTCATGAAGTGCCTGTGTTATTTCATCATAATTATGATTTGGGCTTAATTATGCATTCTGTTCACCCTTAGAGCTGAATCAACCTTAAAAATGAGGCTTTCTGATAAATAGGGATTTTGTCTGGTTTTTGAAGATTCCCGTGTATTTAAAAGTGGCAGAGTGTCATTTGAGCTTTAAGGCAGTGGCAGGGGTGGGGTGGGGGGGCATCAAGTATAAAATCTCAAATTTTAATTGAGAAAATTTGACAATGTTAAACAAGAAGCAGCTGCAAGGGGGAAGATATTTGTGCATTTTTAGCCGCGCTTTGAAAGCTTCAGATTGTCTTTGGAGCAGAATGGAACAAATTGTCACAAATCTTGTTTTCTGAGAAACCAGTTATAACAACATTACAGCATGCCAGTGCCACAGCCAGCATGCCAAAAATAACACGAAAAGGAATGACTGCAAATCTATTTAGAATTAAGCCAGTAATTATTGCGTTTGTGATCATTTCCAAGAATTGTTCCTACCCAAATATTATGTGGAAAACAAGAAGAGCTCATTTTAGCCCCGAAGGTTTCCATTTTATTTTTCCTTTATTTCACTTACTAATGATTTATGTTAATAAATTATTAATAATTTTAAAGAGAGCACTTTGTTTTAAATAGAAATTAAAAGCAAAGTCATTTTGGTAATATGGAGACTATTTTTCTTAAGTTAGGTTCATTTAAAGTTCTGGGACACCAACTATTTCCTGATGTCCTCCATTATCAAATAAATCATAATTTTGCAAAAAAAAATCTGCGTGAATATGGGAATGCAGGAAATGATGGAGCTAGTGTAGCAATAGAACCGAACCCTCTTTCATTTGTCCATAAAATGGCTCTCTTGAAAGAAGATGGAATCCTTTATTCCAGCAAAAAAAAAAATACACATTACAGAATAACTTTTTAACAAATCCCCTTTATATTGTCTAGCTCCTTCTCCTCCTATTCCCCCAACAAGTTAGGCATAGCAGGAATCCGTGTAAATATTTATGATGCTCATTAATCTAGTAGGAAACACATATATCCTGACATTTCAGAGCCTTGGGGGATTCTCTATTTTTCAAATCCTTGTCTAAGATTTATGCATAACATTAATCCAGTATGAACAAGAACACATTGCTCCTCCATCCTTTCTCGCCCAGGTGATCTTCCTAAGGCCAAATCAGGCAGCTTAACTGCAAGAGGTGACTTACTGACTAGCTGTCAGAAAGGTGAACGCTGCTTTTAAAAACAGCTGCATGCTGTTTCCTGTTAATGAAACTGTGGCCCTTGGAAAGGACACTGTTGGCCTTATGTTTAGGAATGTCTGGGAAGGTTCAACTCATTTGTAGAATAAAGATGGAATTGCTGGTGCGATGCCGTTTTAGCCATCTAGCTTCACTTGTTTCTAGGACTTGCTTCTAGCACTTGTTTCTCAGCCACTGGCAATCAGTGTAAGGAGTACTGGCTACAATATTGGTGGTTTAGTGTAGTGGTTCTCAATCTTTCACGTCTTAAAATTTACAAATCTCTTTCAGGGGATGTGGGGAGGGGAGGGGAGGGGGGAGGACACACCAAAACTATCTTTAAGTATTACTGTAATCTAAGCAGAAAGTGAGATGCTAGGGGAAGGACAGTATTTCATATTGGTACACCTCCCTGTGCCTACTGGATGCCCTCCTCTTTGTCTTTCTAGATGAGCTCTGTGTGTCTAGACTGGATTTATACAAACATGTAAAAAGTAGTAAATGTCCAAGGGCTTTATTAATAAAATTCATGACTGTATAATCATTGGTGGATGGTGTTGGGTAGAATGGGGGGACCATGGAAGCACAAACTCTCAATAATTGGTATTAAAACCCTGTGTCCCCCTTTTGGTTATGGAACAACAAGTCAATGCCAGGCCAACAGAATCTCTTAGGGTCAATTTTCATAGCTCTTACTCAATAAACATCCAAGTGACAGGGAAGCACAAACACAATTACTCTGTTTTCCCTTCCAGATTAACTTTCCTTTTCCATATCACCTATGGTAATTTTTCCAGTAACATTTGAGGCTCAATTTTTATTTCCCCTAAAACTGGTCTCTGAAAGTCCTTCAAAATCTTAGGAAGCATAATAGATTCGATTGTTACCTTGTTCTGTTTCCACCTGTTTCATCCTTAAGTTGATTTGCAGATTTATTGGAGCGATCTTTGGCCCTCCAAAGAGAAGTTCTGTAAAGCTTAGTCCAAAGGAAAACGTCTCCTATTCCAAGGCCAGCAAATGTCTTCGTCCAGATGGCTTCTAGCAGCCAGCCGGCTACCAACTGTCCCCTCTTTACTGCCTTTGTCAGCCTCCCGTGAAGATTGCTAACAATCCCGGCTCTCCAGCTGCTTTAGCTCTTCTGGCAGTAGCACCTTCCTTGGAGAGGACGTGGAGACAAAGCTAAGGCCGCTTCCTTTCCTATCTTGGCCATGTCGCTACAAAATGAGGTTGGTAGTTCACTGTTAAGCTGGTGGTTATATGGTCTGGGCTTCCAAGCTGTTGTCTGGAAGAGTAATGGAGGTTGTGCTTCTAGTTTTGGGCTGTAGTTTGGACATTTACTTAGTGAGAATCTTAAACTAGAATTCAGCGCAACTCTAGGAGATTCCATTAGACCTTACCCTGGATCTCCCATTTATTTATTTATTTTAATATTTATTTATTTATTTTTGTACTGGAGATTGAACTCAGGGGCATTCTACCTCTAAGCTACACCCCCAGCCCTATTTTATTTTTTATTTTGAAACAGGGTGTCACTAAGTTGCTGAGGCTGGCCACGAAACTGCGATCCTCCTGTCTCAGCCTCCCAAGTACTGGGATTAGAAGCGTGCACCACCACGCCCGGCTTGGCTCTCACATTTATGAAGATAAGTGTTGTTTCTAGTTTTTACAGGCTCAGCATGATGGACAGAAGGAAAGCGGCAGCTTCTTAAAGCCTTCATCCCACCCTGGAGCCCCTGGGTTTATACCTCAATCAGTGTAATATGGATAACTGCTGATTGCAGTGGCTGTGGTTTTTGTTATATTGTTTAATATATGTTATATTGTTTAATATTCCCTATGATATGTTTTATTGTTTCTCTCATACTAAATTGTTCAAATGTACTGAGTATGAATAACCAAGTACCTTATTCCAATAAGGGCTTTTAATCATAGGCAATGACCCAAAATCAAAAGTATGAAAATGGCTATTTACAGAAGAAAACACAATCACAAAAATGAAATACTGAGAAAAAATAACAAGGTGTGCTGGGACTTTCTCTTCTTTATTTGTGACAAGGCCCTTGTGCAATGCCAATGGGCACAGGTGTTTGTTCCAAAACTTCTTTTCTAAGTAGGCCTTCCTCAGAGATAAGTTCAATATAACCTCAGAGATAAGTTCAATATATCCTCAGATATAAGTTCAATATAACAAGCTTTATCACTCTTTACCTCCATCCCTTGACTCAGTGGAGAAAGAGGGAATTTTAGGAATAATGGAAGTTTCCAACACTCACCCTTCAAGCATGGAGACCCATGTGTGTGTGTGTGTGTGTGTGTGTGTGTGTGTGTGGTGGGGGGGGCTCTCACACTGTAAGAGATGGGCACTCTCAGCCCCAACTGCTCAACACAGACAGCAATCCTGGGGGTGGGACTTTGAGCAAGTCATACAACAGCATAGACCAGAGGATGTTAGTCTGGTGGGCTCCTTCTGAAGGAATCTGGCTGGGGACAGTCAGGACACTTATCTAGAGTGGCTTGACTCTCTCGAACAGAACGCAGGGACACAAATACCATGCTAAAACTCCAGGTTCACTCAATTCAATGAAATTCTACTCAGTGCGCTTTAACAAATGAGGTATCTTTGATGTCTTTTTTTGTATGCTAAAACCTATAGACTTTAAATGGTTCAGATGAGAGTCTGTTGGCCAAAGGGGGGAGGGGAATCATTACCAGATAGCATTTACTTGCAGTTTCAAGGCTCCACGAGAGATTTTTTCCTCCAAGTTCACTACCAGTACAAAGTGTATATACATGTGTGCATCCTTACGTACATGTACATGCAACACACAAAGGGAAAGTTTCTGTGCCTTGTGCAATACTATTCTTTTTCTTAAATGTTTTTATTGGTGCACTGTAGTCTCATATCATGTAGTGCAATAATATTCTGATAATCCAAGATCAAATGGTCCCCCTAGGGCTTCTCACCTTCCACCTTGTCTAGGCCTGTGTGAGGTTCATCTCGGGGTGGAGACTATTTGGGTTTTAGAGCTGCAGGGCAACAGGCTCAGGCAGATACCAAATTCCACTTTGTCAGCTTTGCTCTATTCCAGACAACTTGGTATTCTCCAGCTGGGGCGAAACGCTCATGCTCTTTCATACTTTGAAATGTCAGAGGAGATTTGATCTGCAGGGACAGTGTGATTGATGGCTACCCTTTGGTCTCCCACGGATTACCTTTATAGCAATCGATTGCTGATGTGAGAACTTTTGAAGTATCTGCATTCAGATACTTCATGTGTGTAGTGGGCCGCAGGATTGCGGGGGTCAGGAGTCCTTTTCTGGACTTGATTCATGCTTGGTGGATCTCAGGTTGTATTGCCTTCTGGGGGGGAACTACATAGAATAGACCAGAGAGAAGAGTCTAGAAGGCTCCTGTACATCTGACACATGATGTCACTGAGCCCTAGCACACAGCAGGGGAGGTGGCAATGAAGGCAGTTTCCTCTCTGGGGCAGTGGTCGGCCAGGGTGGTTGGAGTATGCAAGGTTAAGGGGCTGAGTGGGCTCTCACAGGGCTTGTTGAGGAGACAAAGCCATGCTGTTTTTCTCATGGCTATTGAATAGCAGTCACTGTTCAAAGGAAATCACTCTAGGTACTTTAAGAAGAAAAAAACAAGTCAGGTGTGGTAGCATATGCCTATAATCCCAGTACTTGGGAGTCTGAGACAGGAGGATCGCAGGTTCAAGGCCAGCCTCAGCAACCTAGCAAGACCCTGTTTAAAAAAAAAAAAAAGGAGGCTGGGTGTGGTGGCGCACGCTTGCAATCCCAGTACTTTGGGAGGTGGAGACCGGAGGATCCGGGTTCGCGGCCAGCCTCAGCTCTCTCTCTCTCTCTCCCTGTCTCTCTTTCTCTCTCTACTTAGTGAGGCCCTCCGCAACTTCGTGAGACCCGGTTTCAAAATAAAGTATAAAAAAATAGGGCCGGGGGTGTAGCACGGAGGTAGAACGCCCCTGGGTTCAATCCCCGGTACCGCAAAAAAAAAAAGATAAAAAGGAGTGTGGGGGTGTGGCTTGGAGGTAGAATGCCCCTGGATTCCATCCCTAGTACCAAAACAAAACAAACCAACAAAAACAGCCAAACCAAACAAAGAAGTAAAAACATTTAATAGAAGAAATCAGGTTCTTACAAAATCCTTATACGGGTTGATCAAGTAAGCTCTAGATGGAGCCTCTGGGAATGATTCTAGAACATGGAAGTGACCCGTCAGAGGACACAATCAGGAAAGTGGGAAATTAAGTGGCTACCACACTTAACCATGGATTAAACAAAACAAAACAAAAAGCTGTCTAGCTGTAATCTTGGGATCAGGAAGTCAGTCACCTGCTCTCCAGCGGTGGTGCACAGACCTTGCAGCACAAAACCCCACACCAACTCACTACCGACAGGAACATCCTGAAGTTTCTGGAAGATGGCGTCTGCCTCACCTGTGCCTCCAGCTCTCCTCTTGGGACATCTAACTAAATTCACCTCCAGATTGGAGGCAACAAGGTGTATGAGGAAAGCAGTTGTTTTAAACTTTCACATCTTCAAGTTCAGGAATGCCTCAACCATGTCCAGCTGCAGGTCTGCCCCTCAGCATGGCAGCATCCTGGGCTACCCAGTAAGCTGATGGAGAGTGAGCTGGTGAGGCATGCCTGCAGGAGTTCCGGGGTGGGGGATTCATTCAGGCTACCTGGGCAGAAGGTTTGACAGCAGGGCGGAAGCCGAGGCAGTCACCTACGGCTCGTGGGTGGTTTCTGTGCCTTCTGGAACCTCCCTTGACACTAGCAGTCCTCTTGACATTGCACAACTCTTC
Source organism: Glis glis (assembly GCA_004027185.1). Taxonomy (NCBI): domain Eukaryota; kingdom Metazoa; phylum Chordata; class Mammalia; order Rodentia; family Gliridae; genus Glis; species Glis glis. The sequence continues at coordinate 75,089 of PVJS01003312.1, forward strand.
CTGGCAGCAGATTTGAGGGAGAAGCCTGGGCAGGTTGTTGTGTGGAGCGTGTTTCCTGACTCACTTCCTTCCAGAATCGTCTATGGTCTCGGTCATCTGTGAGCTTTCCGTAGGTGTCTGCCTTCCCCTGGGACCTCTAGTCTCCTCTGGCAGTGCTGGCGGCTTCAGGACCAGCCTTTAGCACGGGTGTGTGACTGGTGGGTGACCTGAGCGGGGTTCATTGTTGATGAGCCCACACTAAGAGTGTTTTAGGGACTGGCTTCTTCTAGGCCCCCAAACTTCCTCTCTGGCTGTTAGATCTTAACCCTGGCCACAAGGCAGGAAGCCGGGAGATCAGATAGGAAGGGAAACTTCCTAGTCAGACCAGGAGCAGTTGCCTTCATGCAGACCATGCCAATGACTGTTTAAAAATCTCCTGTAATCCCAGTACTTGGGAAGCTGAGACAAGAGGATCGCAGGTTCAAGGCCAGCGTGTGGAAACTTAGTGAGACCCTGTTTCAAAATAAAAATTAAAAAGGGATGGGGGTGTAGCTCAGGTAGAACACACCTGGGTTCAATGCCCAGTAAACCCCCCCCCCCACAAAAATACCAGTGACATGGCAAATTCTAAAGTTGATAGTGAAGAATAAGAAGGCAATAAGAATTGAACATTAAGACAGAAAAATTAAAAGTGTCTTGCCTACAAGCTAATAAAGTATAAAGCTACTAAAACTCAAAAGAGCTGGTATTTACAAAAGAAGTGACAGACAGGACAGTGGAAGAGATTAAAAAGACCTAAAGCCAATCCTAATATAAAGAGTAATTTAATGTACAGCTTATGATAAAGAAAAAAATCACATATCCACTGGACAGGGAAATATTAAACAAAATGTATTTAGGGTTTGCTATTAGAGATATGCTCAGGAGAATTAAAAATATATTTACACATAGAAACTTGTACATGAGTGTTTATAATAGCATTATTCTAATAGCTAAAAAGTGGGAACGATGTCCATTAACTGATGAATGGATAAATTGTGGTATATTGATACAGCGGAATATTCTTTGGCAAAAAAGGAATGAAGTACTGATTCATTCTCTAGCATGGATGGACCTTGAAAACATTATGTTAAGTAAACAAAGTCAGGTACAAAAACCCACATATTATATAGTTCGATTACTGTGAAATGTCCAGAATATGCAAAGTAGCTTAGTGGTTGCCAAGGGCTGGAGGGAGGGGGAATGGGGCATGGCTCCTAAGAGGTTTCTTTTTAGAGTAATGAAATATTTTAGATAGTACTGATTGTTTTATAACTTTGTGACTATACTAAAACCCACTCAATTGTACACTTTAAATGGTGACAGGAGGATCACAGGTTTGAGGCCACCCTCAGCAACTTAGTGATGCCCTCCACAACTTAGGGAGACCCTCTTTCAAAATAAAAAATAAAATAGGGGCCGGGCGTGGTGGCGCACGCTTGTAATCCCAGTACTTTGGGAGGCGGAGACCGGAGGATCCGGGTTCGCGGCCAGCCTCAGCTCTCTCTCTCTCTCTCTCTCTCTCTCTCT
>PVJS01003313.1:0-22500 GCA_004027185.1 Glis glis
GCTTGTAATCCCAGTACTTTGGGAGGCGGAGGCCGGAGGATCCAGGTTCGTGGCCAGCCTCAGCTTGCGCACGCGTGCGTGCGCACGTGCACGCTCTCTCTCTCTCTCTCTCTCTCTCTCTCTCTCCCTGTCTCTATCTCTCTCTCTCCCTGTCTCTCTCTCTCTCTCTCTCTCTCTGTCTCTCTCTCTGTACTTAGTGAGGCCCTCCGCAACTTCGTGAGATCTGGTCTCAAAATAAAGTATAAAAAATAGGGCCGGGGGCATAGTGCGGAAGTAGAATGCCCCTGGGTTCAATTCCCGGTACCGCAAAAAAAGAAAAATAAGAAGTTGAACCATTCTACAGAAATAGATTTCTTGTCTCTTTTATCATATCCTTATCTCCTATGTCAGTCAAATGACTTCTTATCATTGATCCCATGAAAGCTTTTTTTAAACTAATTTGGCCATATAGACTATCTTTTTTATTGATGAATTTACTAAATACATATTTATTAAATAATGACTGTTAAGAAAAGGAGAGTCAAAGAATCAGTTTAAAATCAGACATGAAGGTTCAAGTTCTGGGTCTGTCACTTACCAACTGAACAGATTACTTAAATTTCAGGTACATCTTCTGCAAATGTACACAGGTAACATAAAGGAAACTGTCATCAACAACTTTGAAGGATTACAGCCTCCAGAGAAGGCTGTGCTTTAGTTGGGTCTTGAAGGACAGTAGGGATTTATCTACCACCTAAGCAAGGAGCACTTCCCAAAGAGATAACAACATGCAAAGGAGACACTGGGAGGATGAAAGCTTTGGAGAATCATCATATAGAGACATTCTGAAATGTTTTACTTTGTAAGGTTAGGCTAAAGAGGACTTATATACATGTTATACTTTAGTGCTTGATATATATAAAATATATATATTTACTAAGGTAAAGTGTGTGAGAAGAAAAAGAATGACCAAGTTTAAAATTTATGGATCATTTTGACCTTCTATTTATGCATCCATTATCTAGCCTAAAGAAGGAATACCATGCACAAAGGTCACACAAAATCACAGTACAGTAAGTGCAGTAAGAAAGAAGAATCAGAACAATACTGAATAGAAAAACACGATACTATAGCAGTAGGCATGTCAAATTCTTAGAGAGACTGGTAGACTAACCTGAGGAGTTATTTTTATATACAAAGGAAAACAACAACAAAATGTTAGGCAGAAAATAAAATATTCCCCCTATTTTTGAAAAGTTGTTCTTGCTACTTGGTGAATTGGAGGAGCAAAGGGTATAAATGACTTAGTAAAGCAGTTAGGTCATTGCAGTACCCAAGGAGAGGCTTTAGGCTAGGGCTGTGTGCATGAGGTGTAAAGAGATAAACACATTTCAGACCTAACTTGGAGGTTGAATCAAAGGGACTAGGAGACATTTTAGAGTGAGGATGAGAAGAAGGGAGATGTTCAGAAAGATCCCATATTTCTGACATAGGCAAGGGAGTATGAAAGGGTGTTTGCTATTCACTAAGAAAATATCCTAAGAGCAGCATACTTGAATATGTGGGGAAGGAGCTGGCAATGAGCTTAACTTATACATGTATTTCAACGGATCATTGTGGGGACATTCAAAAAGAGTTATCAATGAGGCAATTGTAAATGCATATCCCAAATTCACAGAAGAAATATAAGCTAGAGTGGGAGAAATATAATACAAGAGTGGGAGTCTTGAAGCCAGGAACCATGGTGCACAGTTATAATCCCAGTTATTCAGAAGGCAGAGGCAGGAGGATTGCAAGTTTGAGGCCAGCCTATGCAATTTAGCAAGACCCTACCTCAAAACAAAAACAAAAAGGCTGAGGATGTAGCTCGGTGGTAGAGTGCCACCAGGTTCAATTCCCAGCACCAGGAAAAGAATAAAAGTCTCAACACCTCAACACTCAACACTACAGGTGGCAGTTAAAGCTTTCAGAATAAGTGAGCTCATTTAGAAATTAATGTACAGAGTGAGAAGATAAGGAAAACATGGGAAATACACTAAATTTATGAAGTTGGCAGAAAAGGGACTCACAAAGGAGACTCAGAAGGTAGAATAAGTGAGACAACATAACACGAGAACATGAGATGATAAGGAGGAAGCAGTCAGTAATGTTGACTATTTCAAGAAAGACAAGTGATTGGAAACTCTCCTTTAGATTTAGCAAGGTTAACTCCATCGCGTGACTACTAGTAAAACACAGTGGTCTAAACACATGATTCTATTCACTCCTTCCAAAAGAGCTACTTCAATGATAATACCTAGAATAAAAAGTTATAGCCCAATGACAAAATCATAGCAAGAGAGGTGACATCCATTAAGGTATAACAACAAATCTTTCATATCTACATGGGCTGGCATGGATCCTCAAAGATGGGTGTCCACAGAATCAATCAGCACTTTATTCTATCATTCAGTCCCCATCTTGGAAGAACTGATTCAGGAGTCAACAAACAGAGGAAGTCGGGGCAACAGCACATGCCTGTAATCCCAGTACTGGGGAGGCTGACACAGGAGGATCACAGGTTTGAGGACAGCTTCAGCAACTTAGTGAGGGCCCTGGCAAATTAGTAATACCCTGTTTCAAACTAAAAAAATAAAAAAGCTGGGCTGAGCTCAGAGGTAGAATGCCCCTGAGTTCAATCACTAGTATCAAAAAAAAGAAAAGAAAATAGAGAAAATAAATACACAAGTACTACAGCTCAGAAAAAAATGTTCAAAACAGTTTTCCTATCTCCCTCAGAGTGAACTTAGACAAGTAATATTTATATTCTACATGTATTTTTGAAGGTAGATAAGAATCCACTACAATGTGAAAATGTTTTTTGTTTATTCTTTATGTTTTTAACTGAATGGAATTATTTTTGGCTTCATTAACAAAGATCATTTCCTTCCCATACAGCCTTAAAAGATGTGAATTTCTCAACCATTATAAAGTTTTCACATTCCTTTCAACATGGTCTTCCTAAGAATCTTATGTTAAGGCAAATGACTAAACTTTACTTCGCAGTGCAGTATAAATAGACAACTTTCTTCTCTGAGAGATAACATCAAAACCAGGACATTCACCAGGTTTTTTTTATTAAATGCAGACTACGCTAGGCATTGGGCTGCAGGGTTGAACAAGGCATGTAGGAGTTCACAAAACACTGAATGGAAATGATGGGATTAGGAAATAAAATGGTACCTTATGATGTTGATTCTTAAAAGCTAAGTAGAAAAATGGTTGTTTTCAGGTATTTTCATATAAATATTATACATTCCCATTCATCTCTGCAATGAAACTGTTGAGAAATTTTTTATTAAACTGCCTCAATTCATGATTTATAAAAATTTAAATTAAAAGATTAGATGTTTGGGAGTGGTGGCACATGCCTGTAATCCCAGTACTTGGTTGAGGTTGAGATGGGACATTCACAGGTTCAAGGTCAGCCTCAGAAACGTAGTGAGACCCTGTTTCAAAAATAAAAAATAAAAAGGACTGGGGGTATAGCTCAGAGGTAGAACACCCCTGAGTTCAATCCCCAGTACCAGAGATAGAACACCCCTGAGTTCAATCCTCAGTACCAAAAATGAATGAATGAATGAATGAGAGCTAATTTTAAATAATAAAAACTGAAAAAGTCAATCTTAGGTCACTTAAATCATAATTAAATGTTAATAAATGATAGAAATACCATAAAATATTTTAAAATTGCACAACTAAACACAAACTATCTTCTAAAACCCAGTTAAAAGTTTAAAGGATTTGGAAAAGCTGAGCTGGCATTAATATTCAGTTAAAATTTATCTATACAATTTTCTTTTTGAGAAAAATCGACATGGAATTTGGAGTTAAAATTTAACTCTGATTTGTTAATTCAAAATACATTTGTTTGCACAAAGAAGACTGTATGTTGTTCACAGTGCACAGGAGGGAGGGATAGTGACCAAAGATATTCTGTGTAGCAGTAAGTATTTTTCATCTGAACAGAGACAAGAGGGGTTGACTAGATCAAGACTAATTAAGAATCCCAAGGAAAAAATGGCAATAAGAGAAAATGGAAATTATAAAAAAAGGAATGATCACAAATAAACTAATTAGATTTCTTTGAGACAAATGCTAACCCACCTCACTAATAGTGTCAACTTGGAGAAGCTAGATGAAAGGTCTTACTTGGGTCATCCTACAGCACTGACTCTGTTCTTAAATGCCATAGAAAAGACAAACAACTTGGTATTATCTACTAAAAAATATAAAATGGAAGGAGATGCTATTTTCATAAAACTCATTGGAGCATCTAGAACAAATTTTGGCTCACTTTGCCATTTTGCTTAGAATCAAATCTTCAGTAAAAATGTCACAAAATGTGTGTAAACCTATCAATCTGATTATGGAGACTGTCTGAAGTACCTCAGTGAGTAATGCCACTGAATGGCAAAAAATCAAGATAAAAATATATGCAACGACTATGTTATAGAGGGAAAAGTGGAATTCTAGTGAAGAAAGAAACTCCCCATATTGGAGGGTGCTACTTTAAGTAGATCTTGGGAAAATTCACACAAATTGTAATGGGCACTAGTCTCAGCATTTCACAATACAACAATAATGATACAACAGTGAATAGTAACAGAACCTTCATTGAATCTGTATGACAGGAGCTGTGTAGGATGTTTCATCTCCCTCCACAGAATTTCCCTTAAATCCTATGTATTAAGCATTATTTACTGCTTTTTAAAGAAGCACCTCACACTCTCTCCTTCATTTGTATGATTTGTAGTAAAACCAAAATATCACTTAATGGCATAGCATACTTAAAGAAAAATTGAGCAGTATATTTTATAAAGATCCCAGGGACGGGAGGGGGAATTTGCGAGATAGTCAAAGGATACAAAATTTCAGTTAAATAGAAGGAATAAATTCAAGAGATCTATTGTACATCATGGTGACTATAGTTAGTAATAATATGTTGTATACTTGAAAATTGCTAAGAGTAAATTCATTACAAAGAAATAAGTGTATGAAGTAACACATAAGATAAATAGCTTGATTCAGCCATTCTGTTATCAAAACATAATACTGTCCACCATAAATACCATTTCACTTGTCAATTAAAAAAATTGAAATGAAAACAATTTTAAAAAGAAAATATGTAGTATTCTAAAACCACATTTCGAATACATTAGAGAAATTACCATGTATATGCACAAAAAGATACATATAGATAAATTCACTGCAATGTTATTTTACATAATAAAAAACAGAAAGCAAATTGTTTATCTACCAAAGAAAAGATTTTAAAAATAACCATGCTTTATGCAAATTAGGGAATGTCATCACACAGCTAATAACAAATGAATTATTACCCACAAAAATGGCAAAAATGCAAAAAGACAATCTACATGTTGACAAGATGGGGAGCAACTAGAACTCTCATACTGAAGGTGAAAGGGTAATTGAGGACCTAGTGTCTGTTTTACAAGACTGCATGGCAGTGTCTACTAATCTTGACACTGTGACACAGGTAACCTATTATACAGATACTACATTGATACTACGGCATAGATATCCTAGAATACAAAATCTCTACTACTAGGTACACAGGTACACATAGTATGTAAAAGATGTGTGAACGATAATCTTCAAAGCGGTATTATTCTTAATAACCCAAACCAGGAAAACAGCCCAAATGTTCCATTATAGAATGGACATATGTTGGTATACTCATGTAGTGGAACATTAGATAGCATTCAGGAGAGATACTTACCTATACACAATGAAAGGAAGAAAGCCCGTGGAGATATACTAAATGATTCAATTTTATATAAAGTTCAAAAAGAGACAAAAGCAATCTATGTTGTTAGAAGACCAAATATGGGGGTGAAAGTGGGAGATAATTAACAGGTGGCAAGAGGACGGGGGGGGCACAGTGTCAGCTGGTAAATGGACTGCATGGGCTGAGTACTAATTACACAGGTGTGTTTGCCTTGTAAAAATCCATCAAGGTGCACATTTACAATTTGGATAATTTTCCACAAGTAAGTTATAATTCAACAAATATTTGCTTTAAAAAAAAACAAAATAAGACCTGTATGTTTCCAACATGGATAAATACTCCAAACATAATTTTGACAAAAAATTCAGAAGTATTGATTTTATATAATGCCACTTACATAAATTTTACTATCACACACACACACCACCACTACCACCACCACCAGTGTAAGAACAAAATTAAACACTAACTTTAGTAAGTAAATAATTCTAGAAGAAGAATGTGTATTATGAGAAAACACAGGTTTTATTATATTTGTGTTATCATATTTCCTAAGAGACTTAGATCTAGCCAGGAGTGGTGGCACTCACCTATAATCCCAGTACTTGGGAGGCTGAGACAGGACGATTGCAAATACAAGACCAGCTTGGGCAACTTAGTGACACCCTGTCTCAAAATAAAAAGGGGTTCAATCCCTAGTACCACACAAAAAAAGAAGAGTTTATCTAAAGAAATAAAATGTTAACATATGTCAAGTTTGGATATGTGAGTGCCTACTATGTTATTTTCTGTATATTTAGAATATTTCAAAATGCAAATCTTAAAGAAAGCTATCACTTTGGATTCCAGAGTGAAGAGAATTTTAAAATTTTCAGTGAAAAACATTCACAACCAATTTGCCCAGATCAGGAGATTAACAAATGCTTTTTTTTTTTTTTACAGCTTTCTTTATCTGAGATGGCTGATACGTGCTTATTTTAGGTCAAGATTTTTGGTTTCCATACAGGTAATACCTTTGTACAAACCTATAATAGACCACATATATATATAGAAAAAATGATACTTTCTTGTTTATAAAACAAAAATTTGTGACCTTTTAAGTTGTACAATAATAAAAGCATGAAACACTTAATAGAGTTAAGTGGAAACAATCGTTATATGTGGAGAACATATATTTTCAAACTAATCTATAATACCTGACCCAAGATCACTTGGTTTCTTCTTTATAACACTACCCATGGCTATAATAAAAGTGGAGCATGTGAGTAATAATGGTTTCATGGATAGAACTGTCAGCTCCACAAAATTAGATCATAAATGCTTCTACTAAAAAGGAGTCACTCAATTCTAGGGATGCTCAGTCCCTGTCCCAGATAACACTTGCATCATTAACTTGGAAGTGGACTCAGTGGATAACTAACTGGTCCTTCAAATAGATGTGGAGGTTGCCCAGCATTTTGTGTTTAATAAGGAATTTTGCCGTTACTAACTTGTCTTCAAATCCTGAGGAGATATAAAGAAGACAGAAGTTTTAGCTCGTTTACCTTTTTAAAAAAATTATCATCGCTTGAAACCAAGATGTTAGGCTTTTGTGATAAATACGTAGCTTGATGGATTTTATCCTTGCCTTTAAACACCCTGCTTCTTTGTTACAACCCTCCCTTTAGTGTCTGAGAGCACTTAGTTAAGAGCTGAGTATTATTCAGCAGTTACAAGACACAAATTCAGATAGGATATTTTGGCAAAATATACAGGCTACTTTCTTATGATATTAACAGCCGTTTTTGTTGGAAAACCAACATCGTTATTAAAAGAGCGTGGAGTACTCTACTTCATTTTGCTAAATTATCATTCTACAAAGATCCAAATTGGTTATGAAGACAGCTGTACAAACCTCCCCCAAGAAACTGGTGCCTTGCTATTTAGTGAAAACTAAAGCGTAAGAACATCACATTTTTTAGAAAGATTCAATTCCTACCTTGCATTTTTTTGTCTTGTCAAAACAGACACTTCTTGTTTCAAACATTTAATAAATAAATTATCATGTTTCCCATATTCCCAATACATCTTCTCAAGTTGACCAATGCACATCTCTTTGAACTCTAATCAAAATGTAGTAGTACATCATTCTCTGAATTACACACTGAAGGGAAAAATACACTATTCTGCTATTGCCTGCTGGGAATTTGCAAAAGAAACATAAATATCCATCAGATCTTCTTTTAAGGATTTATAAACATTCCAGGTAGGTTAATATAAAGTTACAGAAAAACTAGGGCACGAAGAAATAATAACTTTTTAAATATTTCCATGTGGTGATAGGATACATATTTCCTGAATTCCAGAACTATATCAATTCCAGAAGAATTCCCTGCTTCAGAACTTAACAAACAGAATAAATGGCTACATAAAATTTTGCACATTACTGAATACATATGTTTTTTGAGAGAGGCACAAAAATACACATGTATGTGGGTGTGTAAGCACATATCCACATACATACAAATATACACACATTTATTCATTTATACATACACACTTGTGTATGTATAATGGGCAAGACAGAGACCACTATCATTAAATAAATGACTGCTATGTGTCAAGTATTTTCATATTTATCATTTAAAATTTGCATAACGCTATAAATAAATTATTGTTATTATTGCTTATTTTACATGCAAAACTTACCCCAAATCAATATAAATTCTAAGTGGCAGAGCAAACATTTGAACCCAGGTCTGTCAAATGCAAAATGGGGCTCTTTCCTCCACAGTATGCTTAAAATAAGTTTTAGAAAGACTGGAAGTACTGCTTTATGCCTCTTTAACATAGAAAAAATTCATTCTGGCACTAGGAAGAAACATAGCTAGTTTTTAAAACAAAATCTGATTTTATTCCCAAAATTTCAATATGGCAAAGGAAAAGTTGCTACAAAGATAATTCTTAGTTGAATATGTTCAAAATGTAATTCCTTGGTAATCTGGGCTTTGGCCAAGACAAATCAAAATCATAGATATTTTACAAATGCCAAGTTTTCAGAGAAACAAAAAAAATAAATGCAATAGCAACAGATGCATTCTCCCTAGACATTTGTGTTGAGCCTAGCTATCTCCAAAGCCTGAAGAAAAAGGGGATTTTTATATTTCATTTTTATGAATAATAAATTCCTGGTTTCTCTTAATGTCATCCAACTAAATAAGATTATGTTCACTCCTTGGAAAAGTAACCAATTGAAACTACTGAGAATGAAGGAAGAAAGTAAGGAAGAAAAAGAGGGGTGAAGGTAGGAAGAAGAAAGAAAAGTAAAAGATGAGGAAGAAGTTCATATCTGGTCCTTTTTAAAAACAAAGTATAATTATATTTTAAAATTTTGTATTCAAAGAAAAAATGCAGAAAGTATCTTTTTTCCCTATTTTTATAACATAACATAAAATTAACAAAAAATAGGTAGGTACTACTTAAAGGAAAAATTGTCTCTGAGAATGACAGACAATTGTACAGAGAATACTAAAAATTAAGGAAAGAAACCATGAACAGCTCTAAAGTTGAGGAATTCAGTACTACACAATGAATTTTTTATATTTAATGTAATAAATATCCATTTTTAATTGAAACAAATATTTATCTTAAAATAAAGACAAGTTCATGCTGGGTAAATAAATTGTCCAAAAAAGGTTAATAAATAAAGGCAAATATAAAGGTTCTCCTCTATGGAGGTTAGCACTTTCCCCATACACACTATTTTGTAATATCACAAAATATTGATTTTAAAATTCTATCTTTTAAACTTTGAATATTCAGTGTTGACAGATCAAATTTGAAAATATCTTACTTCTTCTCAGAATTCTACTTAACAGAATCATTGAGATTGCCTTTTTAATTCTTTTGTACTGTGAATTACATTAAACTTTCCAAGAAGGATCTGAAATAAAGATATACAGCCTAATGTTCTGTTTTCTTCCTTATATATTAATTAACTTTATTTTTAGAGCAGATGTAGATTTTCAGGAAAATAAATATACACACCCCATCCCCAACATATAGAAACAGTTCCCATAGTATTTGCATGTTATATTACTGTGGTACATTTGCTACAATTGATGAACCGATATCCATACATTGTCATTAATTAATTTATAGGGTTTACATTAGGATTCACTCTTTGTTTTATACAATTTCATAGGTTTTGACGAATATATAATGCCATGAATTTACCTTTATAGTATCATACAGAATGGATTCCCTGCCCTAAAGATCCTCTATGCTCTGCCTATTCAGCTCTTCCTCCCCTGTAACTCCTGACAACTACTGATATTTCTTAGCTGTCTCCATAGTTTTGTCTTTGCCAAAAAGTCATACAGTTGGAACCACACCATATGTAGTCTTTTCTGATGGCTTCATTTACTTAGCAACATGTACATAAGGTTTTGTCATCTCCTTTCGTGGCTCGAGAGGTCATATTTTTTATTACTGATTAATATTACATTGCCTAGATTTATCACATTGTGTTTAGCCATTCACCTTATTGGGTTGCTCAACCAAGTCAACCTGGTTAAAGCTGCTATAAACAGGGCAGAGTATGGAGCTCAGTGGTAAAGTGTATGCTTAATAAGTGTGAGGCCTTGGGTTTAATACCTGGTACCACCACCCTGTCCCCAAAATAAAAAAGGCTGCTATAACATTCTTGTGTAAGGCTCTGGGTGGACTTTTAAGTTTTCAACTCATCTGGGTAAACACTTTGCAGTGTGATTGATGGATCCTATGATAAGACTGTTTAATTTTGTAAGAAACTGTCAAATTGTCTTCCAAAATGGTGTATAGCTCTGCATTCCCACCAGCAATGAATGAGTCCCTCTGCTCCCACACTCGCCTTCGTTTGGTGTTATCAATATTTTGGATTCTCATCATTCTAATAGGTCTGAGGTGGGACTTCTTGTTTTAATTTTTAATTCTTAATGATATAAAATATTGAGTATCTTTTCATATGCTTATTCATCATCTGTGGGTCTTTGATTAGGTGTATGTTTACAGCTCTTGCCTACTTTTAAATTGGTTATACGTTTTCGGGTTAGCTGTCTTTGTATATTTTAGATACTAGTCCTTTATCAGCTATGTGTCATATAAATAATTTTCCCAGTCTGTGGCTTATCTTTTCATTCTCTTAACAGTGGTATTCTCAGAGCAGAAGTTTTTCCATTTCATTGAAATCCAACTTATTAATTTTCTTTCATGGATTCTGCTATTGACAGTGTGTCTCTAAACAGTAATCACCAAACCAGAGGTCATCTTAGATCATTCCCGATGTTTTCTTCTGGTTTTACATTTAGTTCCATGATCCATTTTGGGGTTTTTTTTGTTTGTTTGTTTGTTTTGTTTTGTTTTGTTTTTTTGTAGTACCTGGGATTGAACCCAGGGGCGTTCTACCTCTGCGCTACACCCCCGGCCCTATTTTTTATACTTTAGTTTGAAACCGGGTCTCACGAAGTTGCGGAGGGCCTCACTAAGGAGAGAGAGAGAGAGAGAGAGAGAGAGCTGAGGCTGGCCACGAACCCGGATCCTCCGGTCTCCGCCTCCCAAAGTACTGGGATTACAAGCGTGCGCCACCACTCCCGGCTCTATGATCCATTTTGAGTTCAGTTTTGTGAAAGGCAGAAAGTGTTTGTCTAGATCCACTTTTTTTTTTTAATCACATGTGGATGTCTAGTTGTTCCACTACCCCCTGGCTGAAAAGACGATCCTTTCTCCATTGAATTGCCCTTGCTCCTTTGTCAAATATTAGTTGGCTATCTGGGTGGGTCTATTTCTGTGCCATCTATTTTGTTCCAATGATCTATGTGTCTATTCTTTCAACAGTGCTACATTCTCTTGATTATTGTAGCTTTGTATTAAGTCTTGAATCTGGAGAGTGTCTATTCTCTTCTTTTTCTTCATTATTATATTGGCTCTTCTGAGTCTTCTTGCCTTTCTATACCAAATGAAGAATCAGTTTATCAATCTTTATAAGACAAATTGCTGGGATTTTGACTGAGATTGTGTTGAATCCATGTTGAATTCAACTAAGGGAGAACTGACATCTGAACAATATAGATTCTAGCTGCCTGTGGACTCAGAATATTTCCCCTAAATATTTATTTAGATCTTCTTAGATTTTTCTTTCATCTGCATTTTTTGTTGTTTTCCTAATGTTAATCTTGTACAAATTTCATTAAATTTACACTTGAGATTTTTTCCTTTTTGGTAGTAATATAAATAGTATTGTGTTACTAATTTCAAGTCTCACTTATTGTCATCATATAGGCAGACAATTGACTTGTATATTAGTCTTGTATTCTACAACCTTTCTATAATCATTTATCATTTTTCAGGGGTTATTGTTAGTGTTGCTGATTCTTTGGGACTTTCTGCATAGATAATAAAGTCTTCTATGAACATTTTTATTTCTTCCTTTCCAATCAAAATGCCTTTTATTTCCTTTTCTTGTCTTCTAACATTAGCTAAGATTTCTAATATAATGTTAAATAGAACTGGTGAGAGGAGACATCCTTACCATCTTGCTCCTGATGTTAGCAGAAAATCAAATTTCTCACCAATGGCTTTTCATAAAACAAACAGCTATGCAACCATAAGCCAGATGAACAAACAGAATGCTTCCAGCTTATCAGAAGCTCCTGGGACACCCGTCTCAATTTACCACCCACGTTTAACTATTATCCAAACTCTTGTTATAATTTCTTGCATCCATAAGCTAGTTTTGGAACTTCATATAAGATAAATCATAATGTGTTGTTATTTTGTGTCTGGGTTTTTTTCACTCAATACTGTGTGTCCTAGATGCCACACTCTTGTTGCTAGACTTTGTTCATTTTCCTTGCTGTCATGTAGAAGATCGGCAAAATTGTTATGAGTAGCATTATTCTCCAATTCTTCAACAATCTCAAACCGATACATGGGAGGTCACTACTGACCCATTAAATTTAATTAACTTTTTAAAGAGTCATCACACTTTTCAATGATAATAATTAAAGTGTTAGGTGAAGAGAAATTGTTTCATGTCAGTGAAAGGAATAATGTTTATAGTCTTTTACGAAGGTGTCTCTGTCTTGTTCAGTAATTAAAAAGAAAAAAAACTGAACATTGAGGTCTGACACCAAGAGTTTCTTTTTGTTTGTCCTAAGTTAAAATTACAAATGGTAGCTGGGCGTGGTAGTACACATGCTTGTAATCCCAGTACTTGGAAGGCTGAGACGGGAGGATACGGGTTCGCGGCCAGCCTCAGCTACTTAGTGAGGCCCTCCGCAACTTAGTGAGACGCTGTTTCAAAATAAAGAATAAAAAATAGGGCTGGGGGTGTGTAGCCCGGAGGTAGAATGCCCCTGGGTTTAATCCCCGATACCAAAAAAAAAAAATTATAAATGGTTAGGACTGGGCACAGTGTTTGGTGATGCTATCAGAATGTTCTAGAAAACAGAATTAAACATTATGAAAATTTCTCATTGTAGACCACTTTGACCACCCTGTCAGATTCTATAACAATAGAATACCATATTCAAAATCCACAAAGACTCATATATTGATTTGGGAAAAATTGAGAGAATATATGATTTGATATATTGACCCTAAAAGTATTCATTTTCTACTGCAGTTAGGACTTTAAACAATGAAAATAATATTCTATCATTGAGTTCTTTTACCAAGGAATCAAAAACCTTGTCAATTATGAAGCAAAATACAAATTTCTGGCATTAGAGCCAGAAATTATATATCACATATCATATCATATATCAAGTGCTTTATCATGAGGATGACACACCAGGAAACTTTCCAAATAAAAGTGGCAACAAAGAGCTAAGAATTTCTTCACAAATAATCTTCCCAAAACAAGTATTGGCTTCAATCATCATTCTATCTACCAATTTCTGAATAGCAACTGAGTCTTGTGTTTCTATATAATCATTAACATACCTTTTAAGCTTTTCCTAACAGGGAATAGTCTTCTCAGTACACTGATCAGACAGAATTGATATATTTTTTATAGTGGATTATATCCAAAGTCTGTTCAATTCAGTTTCACTATGCAAAGTGAAAAAAAAGGACTTAATGTCTCTTACCAGGTGATGGATTTAAATAGACATATTAAATAGTCTTATCCTTAGCTATGAAGAAATATAAAAAGGAAAGAGCCAAAGTTTAGAGCCAAAAACTTTTCATGGCCCTATTGGAGATACTAAAGCAAATGAAATTATCTTAATCAGAATACTCTCAAACTTCTTAACAGTTCTCTAGCAGAATATGCAATTAAATTTAATCAATTTGTATTAATTATTATTCTAAGACATCATCTCATATTATTAGTTACTAAATGTTAACATAAATCAGAATGTAAAAGTTATCAACCCAAACAACTGAGTAGCTGGGCGTGGTGGTACATGCCTGTAATTCCAGTACTTGAGAGGCTGAGACAGGAGGATCACAGGTTTGAGGCCAGCCTCAGCAACTTAGCAAGACTCTGTTTCAAAATAAAAAATAAAAATAAAAAGGGGTGGGGATGTAGTTCAGAAGTGGAATGCCCCTCGGTTCAATCCCCAGTACCAAAATATGGTACTTACATTATATATAAAATATCCTAACAGTATTTCCATCACTAAAACCTGAGCAGCACAAAAACCAACCAACCAGAAATACTATAAAACTGAGGGATAGAAAATATAGAGTATGATGACTTACATTTGGAGTGTTCGATCTAATTCTCTCGCAGGACTGAGGAATATTATTCTTTTGCTTACAATGATCCTTTCTCTGGGATCTTCTTCTACTTCCAGAATAGGTTAGGACAAAGCTTCAACAGGCTTCTAGGATCTGTATGATCTAGGGGGAAATTATACTTTTAATCAATGATCGCACACTGCATCACACTTTTTCTCTTACTGTTCTGGGTATGGGAGCTTCCCATTATTTTCTGATGGATCTAAGGTGAACAGAAAGGCAAGAATTGCCTTGTTGAACATTGCAATAAATAAATCTAGCACTTTAAATTAACATCAGTAAAAGAAACCCACATCTATCTTCTTTTTCATTTTTATGGCTAAGAAGCATAGCAAGAGGAAATTAATATTCAAAATCCAAATGACTACAAAAGCCTACTCAAATGTATTTTTAAAAGACTTTAACATAATTTTGCAAATCCATGAGTTTGAATGGACTGGCAGAGACGATTAGGTATCAAATATTTTTACTCATTCATTTTAATGTCTTAGCACTAAAGAATTACAGGATGATTAGAAAAGTGTAAAGGAAAATCCATTTTAAAAATTTTAATGGAATAATAAAAAGAGATGATTTCAAGAGCATGAGACAGATCAGACACAGATAACACAGGGTCTATAAGACAGCAAGACATCTGGTTGGAATAAGAATTCTAAAAATGGTACAAGGTTGGGAATCTGCTGTTCAAACAAGGCATACTGCGCAAATTAGAGTACATGCTTTGGTTATATTGTAAATCTGGTTTCATCTTAATTCTCTAACAAATCTATTCGATGTTTAGATGTATCACATCCTACACCTTTCTTTACAATGACACAGAAATTGGATGCATGAATGTCTGACCCTTGGTGGCATAAACATTCATAAGTTTAAGAGAATTATTTCTATTATACAAATTTTATTAAAATGTAGGTCTCTAATAATGGGTATTTTCTGCCTCATTAAAATTAAATATCAAGATAAATGTCTTCAACTTGTGCCATATTCCAGGCCATATCCCTCTGTCTTATCCTAAAATCACTCCTATGCTGTTCCACTAAAGAAGTTAGAAGGTAGGGAGGAATATTTAGAGCAAAATAGGAAATAAAATACCTTTTT
Organism: Glis glis; assembly: GCA_004027185.1. Taxonomy (NCBI): domain Eukaryota; kingdom Metazoa; phylum Chordata; class Mammalia; order Rodentia; family Gliridae; genus Glis; species Glis glis. Next base: position 15,632 of record PVJS01003313.1, read on the forward strand.
TATATTATGTTTTAAAACACCCCTATCTATATTTTGGGGAAATGTGTATGAAGGCACTTTAAACTCAGTTTCTGCTCAGAAATGTAACACATTACACCAGTGGTTATTATTTTAAAACACATTGTGAGGAAATACTAAACAAATGAAGTAATATCCATCAAAATAGCTGAATACAAAAATGTCATATATGTGGGAAAAGAACACTTCTTTAAGCCATTTATCTGGTCACTAATTGTTGCTTGTGTGACGCCTTCAGTTTTTAATCAGTGTAAGCCATACATGCAATCATCTATCTGGCATAACTCAAAATTATTTCAAGGTGGAACAAAAACACCAATTTGATTACCAAAGTTAAAACTATTGGGGAAGAAACCCCACTCAAGATTAGCATTTAGGGTTACAGAAAGCTGTTTTGTTTTGTTTCCCAAAGACACAACCAATCTTGGCCTAAATTAAAAGACTTACTATTAAAACTGATCAACATGCACTTTCTATATGAATATTTACATTCAGCTGTTCAAACACAGGTAGTTTTCCTTTGGTTTCTAGACTACAGAAATGGTTCTGCAATGTTTTGGGTCAGTGCAGATCAATGCACCTTCCTTTAGGGAAGCCTTTGGAACTGACAAAGGATGGATGATTGACATCAGTAACAAATACTTTTTGTTGTCCTGGACTGACATGTCATTTACAGCAATACCTATGCTAATTAATGCCATCCATAGCTACCAGATGTGTCAGAGGAATAGGCCAGACTCTGCTCAGGGTATAACTTGAGCATGCCTAAAATTACATTTATGTATGGAAATTCATCCCTTTGTTATAAAGAACCAAACAAAACACACACATACACACACACACACACACACACACACACACACACACACCTCACTGTGATAGAGAAAAGCCCACTTAACAATGCAAGTTGCTATACCTTGTCTTTTCTCTTGATCCATTTTTTAGAAATGCAGACCCTTAAAAAATTCACATATATTGTAATCTCAACCCTAAAACAGAGAGCATATCATACACTAAAATACTAGTTGGAATCTTCACACAAACTACACTATTTTCATGGTGCTTTGTCATATTAACTTGAAATTTGTTTGCAGACAATCTCAACTACATTTGTAGCTCATTAACAACAAAATTAATCATCTTCATTTCTCCATTCTCTAGGACACAGTCTGGTATATAGTGAGTATTATCTGCTTTTTAAAAAAGCAGCTAAGTTCAGTTAAGGTCATCAGAATGATGTATAGTACATTTGTCAGTAAATTCATTATTTACAAAGAAAGAATTTTTACTGTTGGCAACTAAAATTAGTCATTAAATCAGATAAACCAATAAAGACCTTGTCTCAGTGCCTGGTCCATAGCTAATGCTGAATTAATGTGAACTATAATTAGGTTGACCATTCATCTTGGATTGCCTGGGATGGATGTGGCTCATGCCTATTGCAGTTATTAATAGCTATCCTTTTCCCTCTCAAAAGTGTCCCAGTTTGGATGATAACTTTATGTATTCACCCAAAATATCACGAATGTATTATTCATTTATCATTTGATTATTATTATTTTTTGCAGTACCTGGGATTAAACCCAGGGGCATTCTACCTCTGAGCTACACCCCTACCCCTATTTTATTTTTTATATTGAAACAGGGTCTCGCTAGTGGTTGAGACTGGTCTCAAACCTGCAATACACCTGTCTCAGCCTCCCAAGTACTGGTTTTACAGGTGTGCACCACCACTCCCAGCTGATTTCTTTATACAAACAAATTATGATTTTGTTGTGTTCCATGATGCTATTACATGACAAAGACATTTAGTTGGAATTAGAATAAACAAGATGTGTGTGTGTGTGTGTGTGTGTGTGTGTGTGTGTGTGTGTTACTGAAAATTGAACCCAGGGGCATTCTACCTCCAAGCTACACCCCAGCCCTTTTTAATTATTGCTTTGAAATAGGTTCTCGCTAGGTTGCTGAGAGTTGCTATGTTGCTGAGGCTGTCCTCGAACCTGAGATCCTCAGCCTCTCAAGTACTGGGATTACAGGCATGTGCCACAATGCCTGGCTCAGATGCCATTAGTTTAATGTTAATAAATCCACACAGATGATCCAAGGGTTCATGAAATCCCCTCATCCTTAGAACTAAACACTTTGTCATCAGGTCAGTAAATACCTCCTAGCTGAAAAACATGCTTTCTTAATTTCTAGCCTGCTTCATTTCTCAGCTCCATTTGGCTTACAGTTTACTCTTTCCTTCTTGAAATTCTCCATTTGCAGGACATTTCCCTTTCCCGATTCTACTTCCAGACCATCTTTCTTCAGTCTCTGCTGGTTTGAATTCTTACCTCTACCTCCTCAACATCAATTTTCCCAAGATGTCAATCTAGCCCTTCTTTCTTAATCTGTACTCATTTCTTGTATCAACCACTACTTGTTGCAACTGATTCCCATTTTGGTTTGGATCTTAAATGTTACCCAAAGTCTCTTTTTGCTTCCCAGTCACTGTGAGGTAAACAGGCCTCCTCCAGCAAGTGCTCCACCATGATGTACTCCTGGCCCCAGGCCCAAACCACTGGGGCCAAGCAACCATGGACTGAAAACTTTGAAACCATGAGCTAGAATAAACATTTCCTTCTTTTAAATTGTTATCTCAGGTATTTTGTCATAGCAATGGAAACTGACCAACACAATTCCCAAATGTATAATATATCCAGTCCACACCTGCCTCATGCCTATGTAATGTGCCTACTGGATATACAACTTCCTTTGGTCCCCCCTCCTCCAATCTTAACTCCTTCTAATCCATACTCCACAACACAACCTAAGCATTTTTTTTGAAATGCAAATCTAACAATGTTCTTCCTGGGTCAGATGGGAAGGGAGTAAAGTCCTACAGAAGAATCAAGGGCAACAGAAGACAAGGGGGGAAACACAAAGGGGGATCTCTCATTTGTAATCCCAACCGTTTCACCTATGAGAATTATTGTATGTTGTGGTTAGGTTTCAAGGCAAATATCACTAGAAATGATATGATAAACATCAAATACATCATGAAGGTCACAAGATGAAATACCCAAAGATTTTACTGTGTGGTAAAATCTCTAAAGAGGCTTTTTTGTTTTGTTTTGTTTTGTTTTTAACTAATCCCAGCAGATTACTGCTATCTCTACTTTGTAGGAATGCAGGTTTAGTCTTGCCAAATCTGAATTTTCAAGACAGGATAGAAAATCAGCATGTGGGGGGGGGGAGAAGGAGAGAGAGAAGGGAAGAAATCCATTTTTTGAGGTTTAACAAATAATTTCATATTTAAAAATAATAAATACCAACAAATAATATTTGTAAGCTCTATAAGGGACATAGACCACTCCTCCTTGACATCAAGTTTAAATGCATGGGTTATCTTATGACCTAACAATCATGTTTAACATGGTTTCTAAAGGAAAGTCTGGTTTGAGTTCTAAATAATCAATAAAGAAATTTTTGCTAAATAGCCACAGAAGTGCTTATTATTTGCTTTTATTATCTTGAAACTAACTGTATATACAGTCTTTTATCTTCTCTTGCTCAGCTTTCTATCTAGTACTACCTCTTAAACATCTTTACTTGAATTTTCTGGTTCTAACCCTTATTACAATTAGTAATGTTTTATAAATCTTCAAAATTTAATCTCAAGCCTTCTTTTTATTTAAACACTCAAGTTTTCTTAAATACATAATCAAATACCCGATGCCTCTATAAACATCTTAAAAGCAAGTCTCTCTTCCACACCTGTAATGATAAGTCTTTCCCCCATTTCTCCAATAACAATTTCAAACTCATATCCCTCATACCCACTAAATACCTTCAAACATGATCTCAACATTATTATGCCCTAAATGATTTCTGGGCCTCTAACTCTTAGGGGGGGGGTGTTAGGTAGTTAGAGATGAGCAGGACAGGGAAAGAAATAGGACCGAGGATCCGGCCAGCCCTTGGGAAGAGAGAGAAGGAGAATCACTGCCCTGCTGCAATTGCCATTTTAGCCCCCCCCCCCCAGGGTTTCACTTAGGTACCTCCTGGGGGGAAAGTTCCAACATGGTAGAGACAGCGCCAGAGCACTAGGGTCTGGCACAGAAAGAGAGTGTTTCCTCCCCGGAATGCATATACATGAGGGGGAAGGTTTTCAGAGTAAATAAATCCCACCAGGCAGAGAACGCACCACCAGTTCTCCACTTCTGGAAATGGACCCTTCCAGACCTTTCCTCTGGAATGTACCTCTTTATCATGGCCTTCCCTTAAGCTGTATGTACCCCACTTCCCTAAATAAACCTTATATTCCTCTAAAAAATTATTTTGCAGAATATACCAGACCTTAATAAGGTTTTCCAAACATATGTTTTATCATGTGATAAACTTGCATTAAAAGAGGGGAAAATACATTAATGTCTAAACTGAATGTCCTCAACTTAAAATCATGCTCGTAATTCCCAGGTGCCTTTTCTTACAAGTGCCATCATTTACTTTTGTTTAAAGATGGAAAAAGCTTCTCAATACCTTCCAAATAAATCAAACTTATTACCCTAAAACTAAAGGCCATTCATTCTTCAGATCAAATTAACCTCTACTTTGTTCCACTAATTCATGCATTCTAGAATCAAGCAAAACTATCTGATATTGCCTTCATCCATCTTTAAAGTCTCAAACTACTCTGCCAGAATGTCTCTCTCCTCTAAAATTCTATTTCTCCAGATTTCTCCATGCCTTTCAAGCCTCAGTTCCATGACCACTGCCTCCATGAAGTTCTCCCTTAGACTCTTAGGTAGAAGCAGTTGACTCATGTACTGTTTTCTCCATGGCTCCTTTTTAAAAACTGTCCACTTACTCTACTCTGTAATATATTTGTCCACCTACCTGATTTCTCACGTTTAATTAAAATCTATTTGAAACTAGAGAATTTGTTGTATTCATCTGTGTCTTTCTTAACAACCTAGCTTTATTATGAAGAAAGTCCTGAGGCGGGTATGGTGGCACAGGCCTATAATCTCAGTACTTGGGTGACTGAGACAGGAAGATCACAGGTTCGAGGCCAGCCTCGGCAACTTAGCAAGAACTTCAGCAACCTAGTGAGATCGTTTCAAAATTTAATAATAATGATAAAAAGTGCTGGGAGTCTGGCTTAGAAGTAGAATGACTTTGAGCTCAATTCCTAGTACCCCCCCCAAAAAAAAGAAAGAACCAACTGACAAGAAATGGCCAGCAAGGTTGAAGAAGAGATAAAGTATATCTCAGAGAAAGAGTTCTGCTAAACCCTTCCTAATCTTTCATGTTCATCAATTCCAATAAATAATTTTCACTAACCAGACACAGTGGCACATGCCTGTAACCCTAGTACTTGGAAGACTGAGACAAAAAGATCGCAGGTTCGAAATCAGCCTCAGCAATATAGCGAGACTCTCAGCAACCTAACAAGACCCTGTTTCAATAAAAGGTATAGGGGTATAGCGCAGAAGAAGAATGCCTCTGGGTTCAAATCCCAGTACCACAAAATAAATAAATAAATTAAATTAAATTAAATAATAGTAATAATAATTTTCACTGCCATTATTTTGTTTTCAATATATTTTTCAAAAATATGTCTCATACAGAATGGCCAAGTTCTTATTTGATTTAATTCTGTAGGATTGTAACCAGACAAACTGTACTGAGACAGTTAAATAAAATACCCGCTTTTAAATACCTACTCTCAAGATATGAGTTAACATTAAAATTTAGAACCACACACAAAATTACAGACCATTTTTTCATGAAAATCACATGATACTATGTGACAATTTATTTTAAATTATACAATCAATCTCTCACAAGGAACCACTACAGTGATTCTATGTTTTTCTTACAGAAACATAACATCAAAACTAGCAGACCCAACATATTTGAGTCAGCCAAGGAGTTGTTGAGTATAATATAATAAAGAAAAATACAAAGTCATTTTCTAAATTATAATTTCATTAGTGGTAAATTTTAGAAAGTAACATATTATATGAGTTATCTTAGGGAAGAGATCTGTCAAGATTAATAAGGACATAAAGTAAACTGTCAATAAATGACTGGGATCTTCCAACTGGGAAGACTTTGTGAGCCTCTGGCTCAAATGCCACAATTTATAGAAGAGATTCACTATTTACAGAAGAAATTTACCCAAGACCTCAAAGGGTATAAATGGCAGAGAGGCAATTTCAGTTCAGGATAATTGTCCAAATTCTAGCAGTATTCCTGATGGAAGTAATGTAATCCAAATTTACTCAAAATTTAGTTAATATATGAATATGCACAAGTACTATCTAGTTTCTCTGACTGTATTTCAAAATGATTTCCATGAGGCCTCTCTCACTTTTGAGGTGGCCCACATTTTCCCTTGAACGTGTATTTCTAATTTTCCTAAAGAAATCTACATCTCTGAAAATTAAATTGTTTCCATTAAATAACATACTTAATGAAAATTATAAAGCACTAATATTCATTAACCATCCATGTTTTGTACAGAGCATGATTTTTATAACACTTTAAAGTTCACGTTAAGCATATTTCACTTACAGAGTATGCATGTTTATAGCTGCAGTCACACAAGGTTATACTAGTGATAAGCACTAAATAATCTCCATTCTTAAAAGAGTACTACCAATACCAGCATCGAGGCATTCATACTGAAAGGAGATCCACTTAATTTGTGCATAATATGAGTAGCTGGTGATGGTGTTTTACCTTGTTTACAAAGTGAAAAAACATCTCAGCGCAAACAGGCAGGGAAGGAAACACACACACACACACACACACACACACACACAACCTTATCTACATTGCCTTGACAATTGAGTTTGGAA
>PVJS01003313.1:25000-76634 GCA_004027185.1 Glis glis
AAGCTCCAAGTTGGATGCTCTTTCTATGGTCTAATTTGCTTGTCAAAAAATGTTACAATCACAAATCTACAACATCTAGATAAGCTTAGCATTGCATGAAATAAAACAAACTATTTACTTCACTTTTTAAAGAAATAACAACCTAATTTCTAATAAATGCAAAAGGCATATGAAGTTCACACAATCTCTGAACTACAAATAAAAGAACCTGGCACCACATGATTGAGTAAAGGAAATCACACATACAAACACACACATGTACATAAGTTTAAATAAAGTCTCTACAATTAAGACCAAAAACCTTGCCTCCTGCTTAAAAGACTAGAAACAGCATGAAGAGCCAAATTTTCAAGCTGACCTAAAAAATAACGAACAACTTCTCAAACAGAAGTTTCACAACAATCAAATTTGTTATGAAAATCAATCTTTCTAATTCAGGTGAAATACATCCACTTATTCTAAATGTTTTTGCAACCTCAACTGCATATTTCTGAAAAATTTTTCAGCCTCCAGGAGTGTTAAATCTTTGGTACAACAGTCTTTTGTGGGCTTAAAATTTTGTTTGTCTATTTGTTTATTCATGATGGGGAGATGGTATCTGACCAGGGGAAGGAGGAAAGAAAGTCTACACCTGCAGGCAATTGATTTTAAATTTTCCTATCTTCCCCTTTGTTTTGTTTTGTTACTTAAACACTTAAGAATTAAAATACCATTTAGAGGGAAAAAAGGGTATTCAGTGGCTGTTTCTAGCAGCTAAGATGAGACATTATTATGATCCCTTCAAAGCCTTTCCAAATTTTTAAAAACTGAAATTATTTACGCAATAGGTTGTAACTGCCTTTTCTGAGCCACAGTAATCCATCATGTGAATAAATATTTAGACAATATTTTAAATGTGTACAATGTACTTGAGGGAATGCCACAGTTCCAGGCTGTCATGTAAATACAATCTGATCAAAAACATTCTGCTTGTACAATAAACGCCCAGCTAGAAACACAATAGTTCAGCCAAGGAAAGAAAATTGATATCTAGGAAAACTGCAACAGTGGAAAATGACCACCAGTGACATAAACAATTGTAATTTTAAAAAGTTCTAAAAGCTTTTTTGTTGTTGTTGCAGTAGACATCATACAAAGAATGCATACCTATTTTAAATAGATATTAACAATGTTTTGTAACAAATTACATTCCTGAGTAAATATATATTTATTTAGTAAGCAACACTATGTAGCAAAAAAAATAATAAAGTAACACTGTATGTACTGACTGACAGGGAGCAATTTCCAAGATCCTCCTTTAATTGAAAAAAATACATCAAAATATATATGTTAAGCTACTATTTGTGAAAAAGTACACATAAAGATACATCTATCTTTATAGATACATTGACAATTTCTAGAAAAGTATCAAGAAACTGGTTACTATGATTACTTCTTGAAAATTGGAAATTAATACTTACAGCAAAGCTTCCCCAATTTTTTTTTCATGGAAACATATGCATAGAAACTGGTATCAATTATTACATGGTATACTGGGACAAAGGTAGGGCCAGCTTTCCAAGGCCCCATTCTGCTTTAATGGGGAGATGGTATCTGATCATCAGCTATAAAGAAGAACAAAATTATGTCATTTGCAGGAAAATGGATGGATCTACAGAATATTATGCTAAGTGAGATCAGCCAGTCTAAGAAAGCCAAGGGTCTTATGTTTTCTCTTACATGTGGAAGGCAGGGAGAAAAGAGAAAGCAAGAGAATCACTTCAGTCAAATGAGAAGAAAAAACAGTCAAATAATGGAAGGGGCTTGGGGGAGGGAGCTGGGAACGGGAAAAAGGATTGAGGAAGGGAACAGTTCAAATAAAGTATGTCCCCACAAAGACTGACTACTAATCTCACTAACATGTATGGGGAGGGAGAAAAGGGGAGGGAGGCAGGTATACAGAGAAAAATGCACCAAGTGCTACGTGCAAGTTTCTATTACATTGAATCTCCTTATGATGTATAATTACATTGCACCAATAAAAGTATTCAGCAAGCTACCAGGTATTAGGCATTATCTATTTTTAAAAATTAAAATTAAATCAAATATGCCAAATTGACCACTTAAAGCTTATTAATGGAGAGTAGAAACAATATTTTTGCAGTTTGAAATCTTTAAGAATTAGCCCTTGCTAGAAAATCTAACTGCACATAGCTGGGCGTGGTGGCGCACGCTTGTAATCCCAGTACTTGGGAGGCTGAGAACAGAGGATCCAGGTTCACGCCAGCCTCAGCTACTTAGTGAGGACCCTCCACAACTTAGTGAGACCCAGTTTAAAAATAAAGAATAAAAAAATAGGGCTGGGGTGTAGCTCAGAGGTAGAATGCCCCTGGGTTCAATCCTAGTACTGCAAAAAAAAAAAAAAACCAAGAAAATCTAACTGCACACTAAGTGATACTCAGATAATCCTTAAATCTTTCTAATTTAAAAGTGTTGCTGGATGCCAGGCGTGGTGGCACACGCTTGTAATCCCAGTACTTTGGGAGGTGGAGACCGGAGGATCTGGGTTCGCAGCCAGCCTCAGCTCTCTGTCTCTCTCTCTCTCTCTCTGTCTCTCTGTCTCTGTCTCTGTCTCTCTCTCTCTCTCGCTCTCTCTCTCTCTCTCTCCTTAGTGAGGCCCTCCGCAACTTCGTGAGACCCGGTTTCAAAATAAAGTATAAAAAATAGGGCTGGGGTGCGGAGGTAGAATGCCCCTGCATTCAATCCCCGGTACCGCAAAAAAAATAAAAAGAAAAAATAAAAAGAAATAATAAAAGTGTTGCTGGTGATAATAAAATTTAGTGGACAGACCAGGAGTCCTTAAACCAGTGTTCCTTGTACTGTTGCACCACATCATGACTTTTTTTTTTAAACTGGACCCATAGTATTTCCAATCATTAAAATGAAATTACTTATTTTGCTCAAGATAAGGGCATTGCAATTAAGTCAAATTTAACCCATGACTCTGCTAAATTTTGTATTTATTTTTAATGTATACCTGTATAAAAATATTTTTTATTTTTAACATATACCTATATAGTTAAGAAGTTCCCATTGATATTCATTTGAATTTGATTGAAAAAGATGGAAACAACATATAATTTTATTACTTTAATGAACATCATTTGTTGGCCTGGTAACAATATTCAGAACATAGGGGGAATTAATAACAAGAAGAGAAATTCTTGGTGGTGGCCATAGGACTAGAGCTGCTACTGTTACTCTGACCCCAACAAATAGTAGATGCATGCTAGAAAGCACTTTCTGCAAAGAAAGTAAGATTGGGGTTTATGTCCACCTTTCAAAAGGTCCTTCTCATTTGTTTTCATAATGAAACTATGTAATCGGTGTTTTTATTAGTTTGCATGGGAAAACATGCTAATAACTATTAGCATATTTGATAATCTTTTATTTGTGATGATAGATCCAATGGCTTTGGTATTGCAAGAGGGACAGGAAGAAATCAAGACCAATGTTCAAAAAGAAATTTATAAAAGACAGGAACTAAAACAAAAAGATGAAGAGCCCCTGTGTAGCTAGAAATAAAAGATAGATTTGATACTTTACCCAGGGAGAGAAACGTTCAGTATTCTATGAAAAAATCAGGATGATTCAGTGGCATTGGGATATTTGAGTTCTCCATACTATTTCCTACTTTGCTTCTAATGCCTTATCATTCGGTCAAAAATATCTGTGTGTGTGTACAGTGTTCCACAGCCTGAGTTCGGCAGTAAGAATTCAATGATTTAGCCATTCAAAAGCTGTATAAAAGCCATGGGTAGGTGGTGGCAGTGAGGAGGGGGGACAATTGATGTCAAATATTTATTCCCAGAAAGAGGAATTGAAGGAACTATAGGCCTATGGATGAATAAAGTAGTAATCCAAACAAGAAGAAATGAGAACGTGAACTAGGAGAGTAGAAATGGCAATAAGACAAACAGGACACATGTGAGACAGATGCATAAACGAGTATCCATTTCGTTTTGTGAATAACTAAGATAAAGGAACAAAGGAAGGAAAACTAAAAGGTTTTTTTTAGCTAGGCAAGCACTCTACCACTGAGCTACACCCCCAACCCTTTTTATTGAATTGTATTTTGCTCAGACTGGCCTCACACTTGCCGTCCTCCTGCCTCAGCCTCCTGAGAATCTGGGATCTCAGGTGTGCACCACTGCGCCCAGCTCAATGGAGATTTCAGTTCTTTCTAAATTAAATCATAAACTGAATTTCTTTTCAGAAATTCACACAAGGATTTAAAAGATGTCTATTGGTGGAGCTTTGCCCTGGCAGACCTTAAAATGTATTATGAAGCTGTGAATATTTTTAAACATACATGAAGTGGCCTCGGGCTCAAGGGTGTGGATCACCTTAGCCTTGCCCTGCAGTTTGAATGGCTCTTGGAGAGACATGATGTGGTCATTTGAACACAGCTTGTCCATCCTAGGAGAGTAGAAGAGCGCCTGGATCCTATCGTGAGTGAGCATGTGTGAATGACACAGATACCTACTGTGTGACAAGCCTCAGGCCTTAGCAACAGCACTGAGAGTTGTATTGCTAACATTCTCTCCTCCCCTGCCCCACATGGGGTCCACTGCTCCCCAGAACTCAGTGTGAGAGGTAATGAGCTCCTCTTTAGATGAAGCAAAGTCAGGCATGAAAGGAGACTTGCTACTAATGGAATCAACTGTTTTATTTTCCTTTGGAGGATATGTTTTAAAATTCAGGTATTTTTCTTTTGGGGTTGGATAGATAAGTACTGACTTTTCTTTTTGTTGACAGTACTCATTAAGCCAAAAAGTACATACTATTTGCCACTTAAGTATTACTATGGACTTGTGGCAGGGACAAGTAGGGTTGACAGGAGTCCTTTGGGGCACGTGCAGTCCAGGTTTCCATGGCCTACTCATGCTTATTGGGGGTAGTAAATGTTCAGGAGGTCACCTGTACTCTACACTGTGTCTGTCTGCTCTTAAGCTTTCTCCAGTCAGCTTTGATTTGTATTTTGCTATGTCATGGTGCTTACATGTATGTCTCCTGCTCCCTGCCCAAAACCGTATCAAGCTACAACACATAACTGGATGCACCTGGAGAAGAAGGAACTTGGGAGCAACCAAAGGACAAGATTGACTGTCATCAATATATAAAAGGCTGTCAAAATGAAGAACAAAGTACCTCCAGAATTTTGCAATTTGCAAAGCCCCATCGCATATTTTCTTGACATAACAACCCCATCTGACATATATGTAAAGCTCAGAGATTAAATGGCTTGACCAAGAATAAACTAACAAGTCTGTAATTTGTGACATCAATCTCAATCCTCTCCTACCATGCCCAGTGCTATTTTCTCTACACAATGACACCTACATAGTATTTTATATAATTTCTGAATATTCAATCAGGGACACCGAGAATTTTTGAAGAGCCAGATTTTTGCTGGATTTAAAGAGCTTTTCCACTGCTGGGATTATTCAACTATCCAACTGGCTAGCACAAGTAAAGATGAGTGGAAACGGTCAGGGTGAGGCTGGATGCCATCTGCTGAGCAGGATACCGCACTGGGTGACCTTTAAGATTCTTTCCAACTCAGAGATTCCATGACTCTATGGTGATAACGATGCTGTTTCAGTCTGTTGCCAAGTAACATGCCTATTGTTTTTCCTGCCTGTCACACACAGCATTGGCAATAACTATCGTTTTCTTCATACGCCACGACAAATTTATATCATTGTGTCGAATCAGCAATCAGCATTCCCGAATACTCACATCGATTCTAAAGACAGGGCCCAAATTTCACTTTAAAAAGTGTGAAAAGAAAATTCCTTCCATGAATGACATATCCTAAAGCAGTTATCCCTAACTCCTTCCCCCTTCTTTTCCTTTCCAGCTTCTCCCATCACACCCTCCTCCACCTACCACTGCTGTGCTGATTAACAGCATGACTCATTCATTCATCCACTCGCCCTGGGAACATTCACCGAGTCTGCCTGCAGAGCACTCTTCCAAGCTAAGAAAATACAGGTCAGACTTAGAATCTTACTCGCTATCCGGGTAGGTAGAGCAAGGAAGCAATTCAAGTCAATTCAACATGTATTTATTAAGCAGCTAATATTTAGTGCAGATCCACCACCAAAGATGATAGAGTTGGTTTCTAGAACCAGCTCAACTGGTTCTAGGAGGTATGAGATCCACAAAGCACATGGAACTCACCACTCTACATACAGAAGGTACCCAGTGTCAACCCTAAACACATGTAGAACACAGGCAGAAAAACACATATATGTAAAGAATGCTTTGCTATTAAAAAAAAAGTTATTCTTGGCTTTAGAAAACTCAAGCCCATGTCAAAAGGTTTTGAGTAAAAGCACTGGAATATCTGTATGAAATTTCAATAATTCCATATTTCTATACAATAACCATTAAAAACAGTAATTTTCTTTTTTTGTGTGTGGTACCAGGGATTGAACCCTGGGGCATTTTACCTCCGAGCTACATCCCCGGCCCTATTTTTTATACTTTATTTTGAAACCGGGTCTCACGAAGTTGTGGAGGGCCTCACTAAGTAGCTGAGGCTGGCCACAAACCCGGATCCTCCAGTCTCAGCCTCCCAAGTACTGGGATTACAAGCATGCGCCACCACGCCCGGCCCCAAAAATAGTAATTTTCAAGAGAGTAAAATTTGCCAAAACCTTACCACGTTAACAACTGTACTAATGTCTAACTGCATACATATTCTCCACAGTTATTACCATTTCTGTAGAAATTGCAAACTATTTAAAAATAACTATTTCATATTTAATTTTCTTTCTTTCTTCCTTCCTTCTTCTTTTCTTCCTTTCTTCCTTCCTTTCCTTTCCTTTCCTTTCTTTTCCTTTCCTTTTCTCTTTTCTTTTCTTTTTTTGTGGTACTAGGGATTGAACCCAGGGGCATTCTATCTCAGAGCTACATCCCTAGCCCTTTTTTTATTTTTTTGTTTTGAAACAGAGTCTTGCTAGGTTTCTGAGAGTCTTGCTAAATTACTGAGGCTCGCCTTGAACTGTGATCCTCCTGCCTCAGTCTCCCAAGACTTTAATACTATATTTTACTATTAGTGACAATGATAATTTTAAACTCCAACGTTTACAAAACACTTGCATAGAGAATTTTATTTGCGCTCTGTGAGGGTAAGACTAGGAATCCATTGCTATTATTATTCCTACTTCACTGAAGAAGAACTAAATTTAAAGGGCTTACACTACCCTGGACCACAGGTGGGTGACCTGGTTCTCAGCATCACAAAGCTGTGCCCAGTGTTCAGTTCCCTGCTTTAGCATGTGGCTGCCTTTGCCGCTTCTCAGGATTTTAAACAGGCTGCCTCATGCTGGGGAGTCCTGTGAGTAGTTGACATTGTTCCAACAAGGTAACTGTCAATACAAGAGGCAGTATGAACATTATCAAAGTTTAGTTGATAACAAAAAGTGTGCTCTTTCCTTAGTTTATCGAGCTTTTTATCACACGTTCATGTTAAAAGCTCTGTGGTCTCATGTGGCACGTCTACATATAATAAATAACAAATAGCTTACTATATTGCAATTCATTCGCTGATGACTCAGTATAAAATACTTGGCAATAAAAAAGTGTAAACATGTTCAGAACACAGCATACTTTTGGACCAGCATGGCTCCCCCCAAAGAAAAGAGGGAAAATAGTAATTTCAAATAAAACACCATAATAATTTGTAGTAGACATTCACATTATATTAGAATTTAGCCTGCGTGAAATGAACTTCATTAAGGACTATTCATGTCAATTTTTTAATATGCCAGAAAATATTTTGGTACCTGTCATATTTAGGATTACTAGTAGACAATTTGGGACAAATTCTTAAGGTTTAAATACTTAGGAACTAAGAACTGAAGTTGATGCTCACCTTCACTTTCTGTAAAATGAAAGTCATCCAACTCGTGACTTACCCGTTTAAAAAGAAGTTTAAATATTATAGTCACACAAGTAGTGAGTCAAAGGCTTATCTGTTTGCTTCAACTGCCCCACACTTGTATACACAGTTACTGTTGCTTACCAAGTGTTTCCAGCTCCCTGCTTTTGGACACATATTAAGACTATAGGGTTTTCCCCCTTTAAAATCATGTGAGTGCATGTGAATTGCTTTTCAATGGAATGTGGGCAGAAGCTTTAAGAGCCAGTACACAATTCACTGTATTCTCTTCCCTCTGTTAAAGCACCTTGAAAGCATATGTTCAAATGAAGCTTCTAACAACCCAGTTTTCCAGAAGAGAAACCCAACAACCTGGACTGGGGATGGAACCTGAGTAAATAAATCAATTGTTGTTGAATCAAGCCAAGGTATCCTGACCAGCACGCTAATTTAAACAGTTCCTTGAAAAATGAAAAAGAAATTTTAGGACAAACCAAGAAAGAAAAAATAAATCCCCAAAGAATCTAATAATAGTTCTTTATAATAGAGCTCTGATAAATGATGCCTTTTAAATAAAGTAGTCCTATACAGCTTATTTGAAAATAGCAAAAAGATTCTCAATCACTTTTGGAATAACATGGAACACACTTCCCATCCGAGTTGGAAGGGGGCTTCTTAAAACAGTAATTAGTCTTCTCAAAATCCTTTGTTCTCAAGGGTATCTCACCATTATATTTAATTGTATCTTTCATTAATAAAAATGCCTGCCTAATACTTTCGCACATACATTATTTGTTAATCAATATAGAAGAGGAAAAAGAGAGATATTAGTGGAGCACCGGCCATAGGCCAGAAAATAGACAGAACGTGTGTGTATGTGTGTGAGTGTGAGTGTGAGTGTGAGTGTGAGTGTGTGTGTGTGTGTGTGTGTGGTACTGGGGATTGAACCCAGGGGAATTCTACCTCCAAACTACAACCCGAGCCATTTTATTTTTTATTTTGAAACAGGGTCTCACTAGGTTGCTGAAAGTCTCACACATTGAATTTAAGACAGATATGATATAGCAAGTGCCAATCAATTTCTTTTGGAGCGTTAAAAATCCACATAAATGATATAATGCAATATAAATTAAGCTCTTGGTTTTTCAGACTTTTCTCCTTGAAATGAACCTTCTAGAAATTATCCAAAGTGCTCTTGGATACTTGAAATTTCATCTACCTCCTTACTTCAAATTCATGGCTTATATATTTTCGAAGTTCTAATCATTCTTTAGAATTTTCAATATCATTAAGAAAATCACTATTTACCTACAAACAATATTATTTCTGAACTATTTGTACTTCTGAAACTTAAAACAGTCAAAATAGAAGTAGACTCTAATCTAACCCAAAATTTATAAAACCCATATAAATTTCCTAGGACACCAACTGGAGAGACTCAGTTTTTTAGAATATAACACCTTCCTTGAGAGCTCTAATGAGAGCTTCTTTCAGGGAGGGATCTGTTTTTTAGGATATAACACCTTCCTTGGAGCTCTAATAAGAGCTTCTTTCAGGGAGGGATCTGTTTCTCTGTTGTTATTAGTTGGGGAAGTTGTCACATTAGCTATCTTCTACATAATCCAGATTTTAGCATAAATAATTTGAAAGATCTTGGTGTGGGGACAACTTGGTGTGGAGGCTAAGCTCATCTGGGTAACACACCTTGAACACCAGAGAACAGAGTGCTGAAACCCTTAACCTGTCACGACTGGTTACGGGGTGGCTGAAGGAACCTGGGGCAGCCAGGGACTTCAGGCCAATTGCTACTGACCACAAGTTAACCCAGGATGCTCTGCAAACGCCATTACTTTCTATGAGTGGCCTGAATGTGGTTGGGAGGCACTAGCATGGAAGTATTCACTAAATTAAAAAAGGTTTTCTTTGACAGCTTAGTTACCTGCCAGTGGCATGGCGCATCCTAGTTGAGGATGTCATGAGCCACAGCTATACAGTGATAGACTACTCTACTGTGGGTTAAATTACAGAATTTTAATACAGTCTTCAAACAAAGAAATACTCTGGCATTTTTCTGGGTCTCGAAATAAATAAGTCTCACTAGGCCCTCATTGCTCACTATGTGGAAATCAAGAAATTATGGCTCATGAGGCCCCTAAAGATTCAAGCCAAGGGCAAACGGTGTACCTCAATTGACAGAACACATTTTTTTTTCCTGGAAAGATATTTGTCTCTGCTTATTAGCATCACCTCTACCTGGACTGAACTTATGAAAATATGAAATAATTTTATGTAATAATAAAATAACTCACTGTCATCTAGGCTCTAGAAAACTAAAGAATTGTTAGAAACTATTTTATTTCTATGTGGAGAAAAAGCACAACAAATATCTGCAGGATTATACATTTTAGGCTCTTTAAACAAGTTGTCACACAGTCTTGATTTAACATTCTTAGGCCTCAGTTACTTTATCTGTTATGTGAAGATTACAAAGCCAACAAAATCCAAATGCTGTTACAGGGATGAGCTAAAAATGGAACACTTTTAAAGGCTATAATCTAACAAAGATGTTAAATAAAGATTCTTCTTCCTAAAGTATATTGCTGAAGAATATTTGCCCAGTTACTAAAAAATTAAGAGTCTGAGATTCCAGCAGTAAAAATATTGTAGTCTCTCTTACATATAAAAGATAAAAAGCAACGAGAATGTTGGAATGAAATAATTTACAAATCACAATCCAAAGGAATAAATTTCTAATTACATTTAATATATATGTAAAAAAAATCCTTCATATTATGTCTTATACCTTACACATCTGGGCAGAAGCTGAACTTGGTAGCAGTGGGATTGTTCCCTGTAACTTTCTGCATGACAGCCCTTCTCTGGGTCACAAGAATAAATCTGTAGAGCCTAAGAATTAAGAACAGGATCTGGAAACTGGGTATCAAATGCTTAATCTTGGGAAAGTTATTTAACCTTTGCTAGCTTCATTTCTAACATGATGATAATAATAATGCCCACCAAAGAATTTTTTTAAATTAAAGTACATGTAAAGAATTTTTTAAAGTGCCTCATCTATAGTAAGCTCTACATGGTGTTAGCTATTTTTATCATTTACTATTACCACAGGATTCACTCCTTGTTACTCCAGACTTATATACATTGTCAGCTACACTAAGCCTATAGACACAGAAATGCAAAAATTAACTTTTTAAAAATTAACTGAAGTGCACACTTTGTTCATATTTATTTGTTTTTGCCTACTGTCATTCTGTTGTTGTTGTTCATCACATTACATTTTGTCCTTATTTATCCTTAGGCTCCCCTTGGCTATGACAGTTTCTCAACGTTTTTGTCAATTTTATTTTTTTGGTACTGGGAACTGAACCAGGGGCAATCTACCTCTGAGCTACACACCCAGACCTTTTTATTTTTTTTATTTTGAAACAGGGTATCACTAAGTTGCTGAGGGTCTCGCTAAGTTGCTGAGGCTGGAATTGAACCTGTGGTCCTCCTGTCTCAGCCTCCCAAGTACTGGGATTACAGGTGTGTGCCTTGAGAGTTTTGAGGAGCACCGATCAGCTATTTTATAAAGATCGCTCCATTGAGATCTCTGTCCTGCTTTTCTCCTGATGAGAACAGGCCATGGGTTTTCAGGGAGGAGACCGCAGAGGACATACACTATAAGATAACTGCTGGCATTGACCTTGGTGATGTGTTGAGGAAGGGCTGTCAGGGTTTTCTACGGTAAAATGACTCCTTACCCCCTCCCTCTCAGTGCTGTGGTCTTTGTAGGAAGTCACTAGACACAGCCCACACTAAAGTAGTAGGGAACTATGCTCCACTTCCTTAAAGGTCAAGTCTTTACATAAATCTCTTGGTGTTCTTATGTAAATATCTATACACCCTTGTTTATTTTCTACTTATTTATTTGGCATTTTAAATTTTTTAAAAACATTTCCTTATTTTCTGGCATTATAAGACCTCTACACTGTATATTTCCTGCTCCAACCCTAGAATCAGCCTCATTTTTCAAAAGATCTCTAATTCATTTTATTTTTAATTGGAGTTGGTATTAGAAACTAAGACGTAGGCACTAGCACTAGGTATGTTTCTTGCTTTCAAACCTTACAGTTGGCAGACCAAGGAAATACATGTGTATATACTAACCCAGAATACGTATCTACAAATATTTCTATGTGCAACCATCTGTACCTACACTAAGTTAAACTGAAGTTTTTTTAATCTAAAGCTAATGTCTCCACCTCTAATTCAATACCTCAAGGGCCAGTCTCCTTGCTTATCAATAAGTATCATGATAAAATTTTGAGCTGGGTATGGCGGCATGCACCTGTAATCCCAGTACTTGGGGGGCTGATTGCAGGCTCGAAGCTAACCTCAGAAACTTGGTGAGACTTTTTTTCCAAATAAAAAATAAAATAGGGCTTGGGGTGTAGGTCAGAGGTAGAATGCCCTGGGTTTAATCCCCAGTACCAAAAAAAAATTTTTTTGACTAATACCTTGCCCCAATGAAGCATGTCAGAAAGAAATTATTTTTTTCACTAAAACCTCCTGAAATTTCCATGTGAAACTGAATTTGTATAACTAAATATTACAATTTAAACACAATTGGATGAAATTCTAAAAGTTTACAATGGAATGTATCCAACAGGGACACCGGAAGCTCTTGTCGATAATATTTTTAGTGTGCCTGAGTCTTGACTGTGATCTGTCACATGAGGTCAGATGTGAAACTCTGTACTGGTGGTATCATGTCAGTGCTCAAAATGTTTCAGAGTTTGGAGCATTTTAGATTTCAGATTTTTGGATTAGGGATACTCAAACTGTACCATCTATTTCAACCCCTGGCAAAGCAGAAAATAAAATGAACAGAAAACTAAAACTTTAGACTATTTATAAAGTAATCAACTTACGCTGGCAAATCTTCAGGGACAAAGTGCGGCACTCCAGGAGCATAAACTAGGGTTGAACTCAGTATTGAGTAGAAGTCCCTCAGAAACAAAGAGCAGAGGGTGGAATAAAAGTTACTGTTCTAAGATATTTTAAAGTGAAGCATAGAAGGTACTACTATCAAGCATGTTGCAAATGTAGCCAGGTGTGGTGGCACACACTTGTAATCCCAGTACTTGGGAAGCTGAGACAGGAAGATCACAGGTTTGAGGCTAGCCTCAACAACCTTGTGAGACCCTTAACAACTTAGCCAGACCCTGTTTCCAAATAAAAAATAAAATAAAACAGGGCCGGGGGTGTGGCTCAGAGGCAGAATGCCTCTGGGTTCAATCTCCAGTACCTAAAAAGAAAAATGTTGCAAGTGTAATACACTGGTTATGTTATAAAATCACAGAAATTTCAACCTGTAGTAGTAATGAGAGAATGTCAAGAGCCACATTCCAGCCAAATCTGTGATATTCCAATTTCTTATGCTACCCCTGAATTATGTCATATCCTTGATAGGTCTATCTTGTTTAGAGTTTTATGTTGAAAAATAAGGGGGGAATACTAGGTAAATAAAAGTTATTCAAGTACAATGTTGTATAACGTTCTTATATATCTATAAATTTATTAAATATATATGATGGCACACCTTTTCTGTAATCATCAGTGATTCAAGCTGAGAACTAGGAAGTACATTCACAGGTGTGCTTTGTAAATATCAACTGGGAAACCACACAATAAATCTAGGGACAGTCCCATCATTTTGTAAGTGAAATAACTTAGATTCTGCAGATAACTTTTTTTCAAAATCAGAGACAGATTTTAAAACTTCCCTTTGAACTAAAACACAACACTGCTTGGGTTACTAAACCTACTACTTTATACATTTTAAATTTCAAAGCTATTTTCAATTTATATTTACTAAGGATCTGTATTACATATTAATAGATCACATACATATTTTTCATCTAAACAAGTAAAAATTTATTTCTTTCTCTTAAGACTTTACTTTTAGAAAGTGAAAGTGTGAAAGAAGCTGAGCAGAAAGTGAAAATATTCTAAAGCCTACACTGTTCATGATAGCAAAGGAAAAAGAAAAAAAAAAAAACCCATACCGCACGCCACACAGCCAACAGCAATGAAAACAGCACCTTTGGTTTGTTATTCTGGTTCCACTTAGATTTTCTTTGCCTTTTATATTTTAAATTTTTGCCTTTACCTACACAATTGGGTTTTAGCCTGAACTTAAAAATATGATGCTTAAGATCAGAAGCAAAAGATTAAAATGCTTTTACCATTAGTTAAATTTCCAGCTAGTTATCAAATTAGCAGTAAGATTTTTAGCAATAAAACCTGATTCTAGTAAAAAAAAAATCAATAAAATGCACTTCCACGTGGCTGAAGGGATTAGAAATTGGTGTGACTTTTCTGGAAAGAAATGTGGCAATGTGTCCCATGTCTTACTCCATAATTCTACCAGTAGGAACATACCCTAATGGAAAATTCAAAAACTAAGATATATGCACAAAGTCTGTTAATGATAGTTGAACTGATAATAGGGAAGAAAGGAAAGCAAGTTAACATGGAGAGAACCAAGCACCTGTGTACATTTATGTAGAATATACATATTACATATATATATATATATGTATATATACACACACACACATATATATATTCATATCATGGTCATTAAAAACAAAGTTTTATTTGTAATCAGAAACCGTCTATGAAATGGTAAGCTAAAAAACCAACATAAAAAAGAATAGTGTAAGAGAGAAGACTCATAGTTCTATAAGACTCTGGAGAAAACATCTGACCAGAAGAGACATCTATTAAGCTGGTCAAATATAGCAAAGATAATTTTCTCAAACCTGTGGAGATTCATTAGAAAACATACATCAACAGAGAAACTTATTCAACCAAATTCATGAAACTTCAGTAAGAACAGTGGGAGGTGGTGGCATTCCTGCCAGGGATTCCACCCATCCCCACCCCTAGCTCCCTTCCCTTCTGTCTCATACCTATTCCAATGGATCCCCTTTCCAACAGAGTCCAACATAAGAGCTAACAGGAAGGTCACTAATGATCTTAATGTTCCTAAACCTGAACTTCTGATTTCAGTTCCCATGTTACTCTGTCAGCATCATTTGACACAGCTGATCCTGTTTTCCTCCTTAGGAAGTTTTCTGCATGGCTTCCAGGATACAACTGTCCTTGGGTTTTCCTCATTCCTCTCTTGCCATATTTCTGTCTCCTTTTCTCTTTCTTCCTTGTTTACTCAAAAGCTCAACAATGGCTTGCCCCGGGGCTCAGTTCTTTCTAGAAGCCTTCCTTTGATGATCATCGCTTCTGGTCTCATAATTTCAAATATCTATTTGCTAACTTACAAATTTTTCTCTCTAGTTCACATCTTTGCTTCAAACTCCAGATTCCTTATATCCAATTACCCATTTAACATCTACAATTAGATATTTAATAGAACTCACAACTTTGTCAAAAATTGAATTTCTAATATTCTTCCCTACAAACCTATTCCTTCTATGATCTTCCCCATCTCATAAAAAGAAAATATTGCCCTGCCAGTTTCCAAGTTATAAAGCCTGCATCAGCAGTAGCTGTTCTCTATGTCTTAGACACCCCTTTCAATTTGTCAGAGAAACTTGTTGGCTACACCTTCAAAATAGATCCACAATTTGATCATTCCTTATAACCTCCACCACTATCACACTTGTTCAATTACTGTCATCTGTTATTTGGATTCTTGCAACAAATTCCTAACTGCTTGTATCTTTGCTCTCCCTTCCCTGACTTTATGCCTCCCCTGAACAAGTGTTTGTTTGTCTGTCTGTTTGTTTGTACTGGGGATTGAGTCCAGGAGCATTCTCCTCCTAGCTACATCTCTGGCCCACCCTCCCTCCCTCCCTTCTTCCCTCCCTCCCTCCCTCCCTCCTTTCTTCCTAACAGGGTTGAAGATCTCACAAAACTGCTGGGGCTGGCCTCAAACCTGGGATCCTCCTGTTTTAGCCTACCAAGTACAGGAATAACAGGCAGGTGCCACCAGGCCTGACTCAATCTATTTTCAATATAGCAGGAAGAGTGATATTGCTAAAAGGTACTACTGTTTAGATACGTTTTCCTATAGGTCCATGTGTTAAAGGCAGGTGGCGGAACCTTTAAGCGGCAGGGCCTTGTGGGAGATCTTTAGGTCATTGTACGCATACTCTAGAAGGGAATAGTGGAACCCCAACCCCTTCCCGTTTCTCTTTCACCTTCAGGATATGTGGTAAGCAGCTGTGCTCTACCATGCACTCCCATCATGATTGCTGTCTGGCCCAGAGCTCCAGGGCCAGCTGCTCATGGGCAGAAATCTCCAAAACTATGAGCAAACATAAAATAACCCTTTCTCTTTATAAACTGATTATCTGAGATATCGCCATAATGGAAAGCTAATGCAAAGGTAAAGCATTTGTGTTGCTCATCTTTTCAGGACTCTCCAATAGCCTACAGTAAACCTCAGGGCCCTGTGCTCGCTCTCCCTCAATCCTCAATTCATCTGTCACTTTTTGCCCCTCCATACTCTGCACCAGCCATGCTGGCCTGCTATCCCTCAGAATGTGCCAAGCACATTTCTACTTCAAGATGTTGGCATTCCCTCTGCCTCAGCATGCTTTCCTCTCACATAATACACATACATATTTCTTTCGCTATCTTAGAGGAGGTAAGGTAGACTCAGAGTTGTTTTATTTTTGTTTGTGTTTTTGTTTTGTTTTGTGGTACTAGTAATTGAACCCAGTGGCATTCTTCTGAGCTACATTCCCAGCCGGATTTTTTTTTTCTTATTTGGAAATAGGGTCTCTCTAGGTTGCTGAGGCTGGCTTCGAACCTGCAATCCTCCTGTCTCAGTACTGGGCTTACAGGCGTGGGTCACCACTCCTGGCTGACTCAGAGTTTTTGACCTGAAAATTGACAGGACATTATTTCCTTTTCCTGAGATGAGGAATATCATGGAAGGAAAAGGTTTGTGGGGAGAGACATCAGAAATTCAGTTTTTGATATGTCCAAGATATCTCTGAAACACAAGTGTCACCTTTCAGTGAGGTTTTCTTGACCATCCTATTACAATTGAAAGCCCTACTCCACCTCACACATACACACAGACATTATTTCTCTTTACTCTTTCAGCTGTCCTTATACCACTCACCATCATCTCACAGTCTGCATCTTTAACTGATTCATTTTATTGTTGACTTCCTCTCACGAGACTATAGTGTACAAATAAGAAAGGAGTTTTGTGTGTTTTGTTCTCTGCTCTCTCCTTATTGCCTAGAGTGCATGAGCAGAAGCCAGTGACTGAATGATTAAAGTTCAAGGACATTTCCAAGGTTCTAGAATTATGCAAATGGGCAAATGATGATAATGTCGAGACAAAGGAAAAATCAACATTATGTGGTTTAACCAAAGTAAGATAAAACCAAACATTAGTTTATACAAACATTCCCCTTATTGATTATAATATGCTACTGATTTTAAGGAAAGTAAGGATAATTTGGAGGCAAAATATGATTTAATATTAATTTGACAAAGTGATGAAAACTTGTCTTTTTCCTTTTCTAAGAAAACATACAATAAAGCTTATCAAATATATACAATTCAAGACAACTGTCAAGCTTTATTTTAGCAAGCAGTGAGCTTATTTTTCACCTATAAATAATATAAAATATTTAATATGCCTTTCCAGCTGGTCTCCATCCTGCAGGTATTAGCTAATGCGGACATGTTAGCAGGGAGACAATTATAGAAGGACAAGTACGACTTCCCTGTGTACACCATGCCTTTCTCTTCTGCGCAAATCACAGAGCTCTGGGGAAAGAATTTTCAAAGTTCCAGTCCTCTTTATAAGAATATATATACAGATATTTATTTTGAGGATCTCAGAGTAGACATATCTTTAAAATGTCTGTTGTTAAGAGTGAAAAGTCCTCAGTTCCATGATCAGCGATGGAATCTTGGCCATCCTTGTTTGAAACTAAAGTTATCCTTTCTCTTTTTGCACATTTCTCTTTTTGCATATCCTTGGTAGCAGACACCACTAATGTAACTACTATATTCCAGAGAAGCAAAGTAAGAAAAATCATTAACGCTGCCCCAATAATCTTTTGTAGAGGTTACTTAGAGGTTGTTTTCCTAGGGTCTGTTGGGGGCAGGGAGCACATGTGCACGCCAGGGGAACTTTAAGAAGTAAAGTTAAAAGGAACTTCCATTTTTAGATGGTCAAACAAAATCAAGATTCCCCTAGATTTCATACTTGGTCTTAATAAAGTGTAATTTGTAGAGTACTGAAGCAAATGGACTCTTCCGTACTGATGGGGATAATTAGAGTAAAAGAGCTTCACAGACTAAAAATTTTAATGCAGTCTTTTATCAAAAGCAGTCACTCTACCTCAGCCTGACAGTTAACAGCATATGATCTGGTAAACAAATACTTTCACACGGAACAAAAGTGCCATTAAAGGCCAAAACTGTCAACACAAATTCCATTCTTACAAGAGAAAAAAATACGTAAACTGTTGATCACCTCTGGTTGTCTTAACTAGCATGGAGGTTGTCATGGAAACATTTCTGCGAAGTTCACAGTGATGAAACACAAACACTTCCAGTTTAATTGCTATTAGGTTTAGCATACCAGAGTTTATTTATACTCAGTGTGCATTATGATAAAATGTAATAGAAATAAAGCTTATAATAATCTAGCATAACAATGCCAACATTTCCTTTTCAAAAATTAAATGAAAATGAAATCTAATGGCAGCTTAGGTTTTCTTCCAAAAATATAATAAATTCCCAATATTTTCAAATACCTGTTCTGATATGTTTGTATCTTTATCTGTAGTGCATGATTTATGAAAATGTTTTGTATTTTTACTCCTAGAGTATCTGATTTCAAGAACACCTACTTCATGTATTAAAAATCAAACCCACAAAATATATTAAATTAAAATTCCAGATGGCAAAAAATTTAAATGTTCTGTTACATTTTCATATCAGTATTATGCAATTATTAACATTTAACTAGGAATCTTGTTTCATTCTATATGATAAAATACTAGGAATAGCTCTGTCCAAACACTTTCTTTTTTAAATACTGTTTCCTTAATGATAAAAGAAAACTTAATCTAAAAAATTTTGGAGGGAAAATAAATAGTAGGAACAAGTGTGCAAAATAACATGATGGTGGAATCCAATTAACTACATATTTGTGTCAAATTTTTGATACCAAATCTTTCTTTTCTGGTGAGAAATCTGCGCTCCAGAAAGGGATCTTTCTGAAGTTTGAAAAACTGCCTGTTTTTTCCAAGAAAATATTTGGGTTTTGTTTATGACATTTTAATAAAACAAAACAAAAACCTCACATAATTCAAGACTAAAAATTTATTAAAAATATTTTTCATTAAATCTCTAATATGTTCTCACAAGTAAGATAATTACTAGGTAGAATTCAAAAGAAGGATAGGACAGCTCTTGCCTTAACAAAGCTTAAAATCTAGTTAATGACATAAAAGTTAAAGGTACATAAAGCAATGGTACAATAGCACAAAGCAACACACAGGGTTAAATTATGAAGTAAAGTGTATACAGCTGTGCTACTCAGTAGTAAATGAGAAGTGGACTGGCATAACTTTCCAAGTTTTCACAAAAAAAGTAAGATGACACCATTTAAAGGTATACATCTTCAAACTAAAGGATACTTATTTGAAATACTCCTGAAACACACATGCACATAGTGTAATTTTATAACTTTGTAAAAACACATTTTTGATCTCTAATTATTAATGAGTCTAAATTAAGACCCTCCATACGGCATCGCCACACATTTGTACACGTGCTAAGACCCTGAGCATCCACAACATCACTATAATATCCAATCACCAATGTGCGTGATTATGGAAAAGATGCATAAACAAGTTAATGTTAATGGTGTCTCCAAGTCTCAATAAAATGCAAGCCACCCACACAAAATAATAATATTAAACTGGCTCACTAACAATAAAATACAGGGCTTGCAGTTAAAACCCTTGAATTTTAGTCTGAGGTTTTCCACTAAATATCTGTAAACTTTCACAAGTCATTTATTTCTGTAAGGCTCAATTAGGAATGCTGGGATGTATTCTTCCAAGTTTCCTTTTGCTCTACAATTCTAACATAGTGTGTATCCAACTTCCTCCTCACATTCCGAAGTGGAAAAGACAAATAAGACTGAAAGATGCGATATCACCAACATAACCAAATCAAGAAGAAAGGGTCCTGGCAGCCAGAGAACCAAGGAATTTCACACAAAAGAAGCACAGGGAGAGTGGTTTTCATATCCTAATAAAAAATGGAGAGGATGAGCAGGAACATAAGGCTGAAGTGGCTGTGAAGAAACAAGCCATTTCAAAATACTGTATAGTTTAAGATATATTTGGTTGTTTAAAAACTGTGGGTTTCCTCAGAAAACTTTTAACTAGGTTTTTCATCATCAGTAAGCATTTGCTAAATGCCTAATTATGTGAAGTGCTACACAAAAAGATTTACATAGTCATGGTCCTTGAGTCCCTGGGGCTTTGTAAACTAGGTCAGACAACACTAAAATGGACATGTTCAGGACCATGCAGAGGAGAAACTAAATATATTTAACCATGAAAAAGTTTTAATGCAACTTTTTGGAACATTCTGGTCCCAGACTCGTGAATAATTTGAGAGGGAAAGAAACTTTCTGAACAAAATAGTAAAAGCGCTAAGATGAATTTGGTAATAGAATATTTGCATGGAAAATAGAAGAGAGGCCAAGCCTAAGAATCTTGTTTCGTCAACATGAGGTGAGTCATTTCAGGGGAAGAAAGAAGTTTGACAAAGGTCTATTTAGTAGCAGTTTATATTAGCAAAAGAACTGGTGAGCTGATGTTGAATTCTCTGCTATATTTTGTTTATTTTTCAGGGTAAACCTGTGCTGTGATCAACCACAGACGATTATGTTAACTAAAGGGAGAGAAATGCATCAATTAGGAGTTGGAGGCAACTTCTCAGGTTTGGTAAAACAGAAATGATCACAGGAATATCCTGGAAGCTTAAAAGGTAGTAAGGGAAAAGAAGTACAAGAGAGTTCACCACATGCAGCTCTCTAATCATATGCCAACCAATCTACTCATTAGCCAGTGGCCTGCCCCTACTATCCCAATATGTGAACATATCTGTGTCATGCACCAGTTAATTTTCATTGCCAAAACCAGCTAGAAAACGTCCACCATTATTACTATGGTATTCATACAATATTCAACAAGAAATGTGGTCATGTTCATTTTATTTCCCTAGCTGCTTTATTTTCCTAGCTCTGTCTGCAAACATATACAAGCAACGTGATGCATCAAATAAAGAGTGCTCTGTGAGAAGGAACACAGAAAGGAGAAGTAGGAGAGACTAGGATTTAAAATTCCTTTTAAGCCGGGCGTGGTGGCGCACGCTTGTAATCCCAGTACTTTGGGAGGCGGAGACCAGAGGATCCGGGTTCGCGGCCAGCCTCAGCTGTCTCTATCTGTCTCTCTCCCTGTCTCTCTTTCTCTCTACTGAGTGAGGCCCTCCACAACTTTGTGAGACCTGGTCTCAAAATAAAGTATAAAAAATAGGGCCGGGGGTGTAGCGCGGAGGTAGAACGCCCCTGCATTCAATCCCCGGTACTGCAAAAAAAAAAAAAAAAATTCCTTTTAACTCACAATAAAATTGCAATTACAAGGAGTCACACGACAAAACATCTTCAAGTACATAAAGGCATCAACCAAATAAATATAGAGAGAGCTTTGGGGAGAGAGATTTGGGAGAACCCAAGTTACCTACTCAAAAGGCTTAACCATAGGGTTATTTCGATTTAGTCATTCAAGATAACACAGGTAGGAATATACGATGTATGATGTCTTCCTTCACATTGGTTCCTACTCATCCAGCCTAATCCAAGCTAAACCAGTTACTGACTACCATACAGCTTCCAAAGTCCTGAATTCAGGAGCATTTGCTACAAAATGAAGTATGTCCCTTCATGACCATGTTCTTCTAAATTCTACAGTTACTTCACTTAACACACATTCACATGTTACTGGTCAGGTTATTATACTGTTCAGTAATGACTGCAAACAGTTTTAGTTATACATGCACCATCTAAGTCAAAATAATATTCTAACAGCATCAGGTACGGGAAAAGATACTTTATAATCCCTTCTGTTTTTCCACATTTCATGAAAGTCATCCCACAGTATCTGTAGGGGAATGGTTCCAGGAACAACCCCTCTCTAGGATACCAAAATCCAAGGATGCTGAAGTGCCTTTTTAAAAATAGCATGGTACTTGTCAATAACCTATGCATCCTCCTGTATATGTTGGATTATCTCTAGATTATGTCTAACATCTAATACGATGTAAATGTTATATAAATAGTTGCTATATTCTTTTGCATAGGGAATAATTACAAGGGGAAAAAAAGTCTATACATGGTCGGTACAGATGCAACTGATGTAGGCCTAACTACATTTTCAATGCAAGGTTGGTTGAATCCAAGGATGTGGAACTTGTGGCTACAGAGGACTGTCTATGTTTAGGAAGAGTACATGTTAATTCCACCATAGGTACACACACACACACACACACACACACACACACACACACAGGCACACACATATAGACCCACATATGCACACACAAACTAATACTGAGCATATGTTTACTACTATATGTCTGAATATTCACATAAATAAACCTAGTAAACATCCATACATTACTTAAAGCTTAAGTGCCTTCTCCACCATACTTTTTTTCTGAAACTCAGAATAGAACATTTTCATAGGCTTCTGGCTACCTATCTAGAAATTAATTCATTTAGTCTTGCAAATGCATTATCTATTTACACATTGTATTTTAAACTCCTTGAAAGTAATATCATGTTCTCTTCATCTTTAATCCCCCAGGGACCTAGCATAGTACCTTCCTTGCATGCAGAATGCTCTTCAATGAATCCATGTGAAATTCTACTGAACTGATGTTATTTCTTCTTTTTTTTTCTTTGGCGGTACCAGGGATTGAACCCAGGGGCATTCTACCTCCGGGCTACACCCCCAGCCCGATTTTTTATTCCTTATTTTGAAACAGGGTCTCACTAGGTTGCGGAGGGCCTCACTAAGTAGCTGAGGCTGGCTGTGAACCTGGATCCTCTGGTCTCAGCCTCCCAGGTACTGGGATTACAAGCATGCGCCACCATGCCTGGCTTTTATTTCTTCATATTAATCTCACTAAAGAAAGGTAACGTTCTTTGCTAGAATCAAATGTCTTTTGATACAATCCTTATAGTAGATATAAATAAGTGCTTTGTGAAATAAGAATAGTCATATGGGTGTGTGACCAGGTTGGCATGTTATTAGTCTGAGACTGAGAAAGAGAATCTCTCTACCGGGTGGCGCACGCTTGTAATCTTACTACTTGGGAGACTGAGACAGGAGGATCGCAAGTTTGAGAACAGTCTCAGCAAGTAGTGAGACTTTCATCAACCTAGCAAGACCCTGTTTCAAAATAAAAATAAAATAGGGCGGGGGGATGGCTCAGAGGCAGAATGCCCCTGAGTTCAATCCCCCGTGACACACACACAAAAAATTAAAAAGTGGTTGGACTGTGTTTGTGCAGGGGAGCAGGCCACTGGGGAACAAGGGAAGCAACTCTGATTCACTGAACACCAGAGATCTGAACCATGGTGGGGCTTTTGAGTCTACAGCAGTATCAGATAACACAGAGGGGATTTGTGGAGGATCAGGTTGCTCAGGGGATTTTAAAG
Source organism: Glis glis (assembly GCA_004027185.1). Lineage (NCBI taxonomy): Eukaryota > Metazoa > Chordata > Mammalia > Rodentia > Gliridae > Glis > Glis glis. The sequence goes on from PVJS01003313.1 coordinate 48,733, forward strand.
ATCTCTGACTTCCACACAGTCATCAGTTATTCTTCTCTTTCCTAGGAACTTCTAAGCTAGGAAGTCCAGATTCTTTGTTGCCACCAGCATTTTGGAATTATATAACACATGTGAGGTAAAAAATAAGTCTAGAGGATTCAAACTCTACTTAAGTGTGCAGTTATCTAGAGAGACAGAATAATATTGTCTAGTCATTAATTTGCTATCCTACTTACTAAAAAACCATGCACTTCTTACAATTTAAAATACTGAATGAGGGCTGAGGGTATAGCTCAATGATAAGAGCACATACATAGCACGTATGAGGCCCTGGGTTCAATCCCCAACACCAAAACAATAATAATAAAAATGAATTAATAGATATATGACTGCGTCAACGGACTATAAAATTGGATGCAAACACGAGAGCAGCTTATTCGTTCATACACTTATTTATTCAAGCTTTCATTTACTACTAGATATAAAGCAATGTGATAGATTAAAAAGAAAAAAGCAAAATCCACAGGCATGCACATTTAGTAACAGAAATGCACACGCTAGCTGAATGCTTAATCTACAACCCCATGACTGGAGTCAGTAGGGATTATGAGTACCGAATTAGGGATTAGTCCTGGGTTTGTGTTCTGATTGCTGCTTATAAACTGTGCACAATTGCAGGAATTATTTTAATGTTTACGTCCTTGTTACTTCATCTTTAAAATCAGCAAAATATATGCCACATAGAGTTGTGGTGACGATTAAAGTAATCATGAACTGTAGCAATTACCAGTGCCTTACATATACTCTTCATGGATCAAGTTCATGATGGAGATGGATGGTGGAGGGGAGGAGATGGGATATAGGGAAGGGTAAAGGAGGAGGGGAGGAAGGGAGGGGAGGAAGGAAGAAGAAAGTGTATCCCATTTTATGTTGCCTTTTGTTAGGCTAACCATACCCCTAGCTCACTGCCTCTTAATTGGATCACTTGACCTTGGACCAAGACAGATAAAATAAAACATGGTCTCTAACCACAAATATTTCAAAGTTTATTGGAAAGCAGATCTGTATCAATAGATTATGTCATGTGTTATAATATAGATTAAAATCTTAAGAGTCTTTTGGGAGCTCAGAGAAAGGCAACACACCAATGGAACCAAACAACCAATAAATCTCCAGATATTACAAGAAACCCCAGGGACTCTGGGCACCCAACCAAAAAGAGAATCTGGATTTTGAGACAAAAATCATACAATGATTTTAAACAATTTCTGAACCTTATTATTAGAATAAACATCGACTGTTTTCTACATGTTGGTTAATTTTATCACTTTTCAAATTTTAAAATTAGAATGAATCTCATTTAACATGAAAATGATGCTAGGTTTATTAAACATCACAGTTATGTTTATAGGTATAAGAGAGAAAAGATGAACTTTGCTATGCAATTCCCAGTATGCTCTGCCTCATAAACCTACTTATACCCCAGGGCCAAAAAACATATACCCAAATAACCACTCTGACTGTGGTCAGAGAATATGTTTACTTTATGCAAATTTTACAGGCAAATCATACACACACACACACACACACACACTGAACAAGACAAAATGGAAAAGAAACCATAAAAAGCAAAATTAAACACAGAATATTTTGATAAATCAGCTGCTAAGCATGTATGCTCTTTTGTAAATTCAGACTTCATTCTGTCAAGAAGTCTTTGTATATATGTAAACTTCCCAGAGACATGGATTTTGTTACAATTTAATGTAATGTCAAAATCAGCTTAATAAATAAATTATGTGTATGGTACAGAACTCAAATGCTTACTTTATGATGTTTTAAAAAATGTTTTACAAACATTTCTGTACTTAAAAATAAGCAAAAGACCTTTACCAAACTTTGATACTCCATATTGAATACTTTTCACACAAATCTAAGTAAAGTAGCCAAGTTGTCCATCTACCATTTATAATGCATAAATGTGTAATATGTACTAGTCATGGAGAACCAAATAATTTTCAAAGAAGTTATGAGACATTAGAAAACACACTATAAGTTAATATATAATGATAAAAGATCATTCCAAATGAAATGCATTTTATTAAACAAGTGACAAACTTATAACAGTTGGCTTTTCTGTATTGGTACTTTCATTGTAATTTTGCTAAAAGAACTCAACATTTTTATTATAAATGTAATATATGTAGATGAACACATATAGTAGCAAAACAAGAGAAATCTATTTCTTTAAAAATTAGGAGCAAAACTACAGAAATCTATTTCTTAAAAATTTCTAGTCATTTCTTAATTTCTTATTTTGATTGTAAATTGTACTTTACCTTCATTCAATACTGATCAGCAGCTAGAAAATTAAGCAGAACAACAATAGACAAAGACTATGAAAAATATTCAAAAAGTTAAAATTAATCACAATATTGTTAATTATGCTTACTGTAAAAACTGTATCAATGATTCCCATACTACCCCTTAAAAATTATGTGTATTCAAATGCTACCTGACTAGAGCATATAAAAAGTTTTAGATCTCCTAAGCTTTCGTGCTGATCCATAAGCTTAGAAAATGTTTATAAAATTTTTTTAAAATGCACTGTAAACATTTCAGTCCTGCACCTTCTTTCTATGCCTTTGAACCTTCTCTTTCATGTGCAATACCTGATGGCCCACTGAGAATAGCTGCTGAAAGCCCCAACGATGGGTAAAACAGAATTTCTGACTCAGGAAATAAAGATCAGCTGAACAGGATTCCCATATGGCAATCCAGATCAATGGAGAAGCAAGACCAGAAATTTACAGTATCTATCCTACACATATAACATGAGAGTTGTATTTCATCGCTGGTAATGAAACTCCCAGTGGCAAAAAAAAAGATACAAAGATTGCAAATCCAGTAATGAGAAACTATATTTTGACATTTTTGCTCTAGGTAGAATTAAAAACTCCACTATCTTTATTTGGAATCACTGACATAGTAAATAATCTTTGCACTAAAAAAACTACATTCTTTTAAAACAACTAAAACAGTTATGAGAGGTAGAATGATATTTAAACAAAATCATCACCCCCAAGTTTTTAGCAATTATCACCTTAGATAGTAAGGGCATATGTATTTTATAGTAAGAAAGATAATTATTTACTTCAAGTTGTGTAAAGAAAACTCAGTTAACCTAATACTAGAAAATAACTTGTAAGCAAATTATAAAACAACCCAAACCATATAATTCTAATACTACTCATTTTTTGGATTCAATAGTCCATAAAGAATGGGAATTATCACTGTAACACCCTTACTGAGGGGCACTTGTCAGTCTCTCAGTATGTTCTTACATAGGTACTTACTGTCTTTTAAGGCAATCGTTTCCCATATTGGATACGATTTCCATTCTCAGCATCTATATCTGAATAATGTGCATCTATTTGGTCCTATTCTGACTACTGAGACAATGTAAAATAAATTCCCTGTTTCTACATTAACTATTCTATAAAACACTGTGTACTATCTAACCTACTCATGTCTCTTTAACACAACACTAAGTGACCCATTTCCTTATTCCATTTTTCTTATGATATGGTTTCCTAATCCTTCAACACCATGGCTGCTCCAAATCAACTTCAGTTTAAATTAAAATGTGACATTCGGAACCAAATACAATACTACAGATTGGTGTATCCGTTTGGCAACACACCTCCCTGCTAATCTGGCCACCATGTTTTTGATTTTTAGTTTACATTATATTTTAACAGTTCAAAATCCACCTATTCATTGCCCACTAGATATCTTCACTTAGATTTCTTGCAGATTTCTCAAACTGAAAAATGTTGAAACTCAATTTCTACATTCCTTTCTCCTTTATCTTCGTCATTTTGGGCTGCTACAAGAAAGTACCAAAGACCAGGTGGCTTTTAAACAACACACGTACTTCTCACTGCTCTGGAGTCTGAGATTAGGGAACTATCATGGTCCAGTTCTGGTAAGGGTCCTCTTCCAGGTTGCACATGGCTGTCTTCTCCTGATATCCACACATCACAGAAAAGGGTGTGAGGGAGCTCTCTGAGGTCATTTTTGTAAGGGCACTAAATTCCACTCATGAGGGTTCAGCCCTCATGACCTAATTACCTGCAAAAAGCTCACTTCACCGATACCATCATAGCAGGGGTTAGGACTTCAACATAAATGTCAGAGTCCACACATTTATTTCTCTACTTCATCAACTCCAAATACACTTCACCTCCTAACTTCCTTATATCAGTACACAGACTAGTATAATGTCTACAAATTTGCTAGTGTCCTGTATTATCTCTATCATCCAATGGGCCACCAAATTCCATGAGATTTACTATGTAGCGTAAGAGTCTGGGCTTTGAGCCAAACTTCTAGAATTTAAGTTCTTATTATTCCCTTAACAGCTGTGTGGCCTCATACATGTATGTAGCCCAACCTCCGTGTGACTCAAGTTTCCGCATCTGTGAAATGGAAAGTAAAATAGCAATTTCCTCATAATACTGCTGCCAGAATTAAGTTGATTCTTATATCAAAGCTACTTTGAAGAGTGGCTCATAGCCCCGAAGTGAGTATATAATCAATGTTAGCCATTAGTATTATTACTGCCTTCTCCCTAATATCTCACAGAACTGCGTCTTTTAGTCATTATTGCTGCTGTTCATTTAGTCTAAGCCCTTCATTATTGTCACCTGGATTACGACTGCAGCTTCAAAAATGATGTCCCAGCCTCTCCTCTTTCCATATTTTTGTTTTCATAACATTGGTCATGCCATCTCCTCATTTCAAATGCTTTGATGGTTCACTACTGTCCTTGGGATAATTGTTGAGATTAGCACACAAAACTCTAGATAATCCAGTAAATTTCTCCAGCCACATTTATCCCCTCTATTCTCCAGGCATGTGATGTCTGAGCCACATTAATTTACCCTGTCCACTCTCCTAGCATATCATTGATCTAGCCATATTGATCCAACTTGAACTTGCTTAAACCGGATATTCTCAATCTTCTTTCAAGTGAGTAACTGAAGTTGGCCAAAACATTGCCCACCCACCTACTCATCTTATGTATCCTCACCTTCATGCAAAAAAGAACTAAATGGTGTGAGATGTTTTCATACAGGAAGGTTTTATGAGATATATGTGTGTATATATATAATTTTATGATATTTTATATATATAATTTTTTACAGTAAGCATACAGGTCAGTGCTGTTCAAAGTATGGTTGGAAAATTAACAGCAGCAGCATCACCTGGAATTTTTCAGAAATTTTCATTATCAGGCCCCACACAGACCAGCAGTATTAGCATTTCCAGGGGTGACCCATGAATCTGTTTTGTGACAAGCTCTCTAGATGACTCTTTGGCACACCAATGTTTGAAAAGATCTAAGACCAGCAATGCATTAAGATGTGCTAGGGCCACAAATACTGTTAATACAAATATTAATTACTAACCACATTAAATAAAACAATCCTGAAAAAAATTGATAATGATAAATCTAAGTCATTTATAATTCACAAGCAAATAATAGCACTTAAGCACCACCATAGTTTGGATCTAGAATGTCCTCACCGGCCCATGTGCTAAATTCTTGGGTCCCAGCTTAGTGCTATGTAGAGGTGTTGGAAACCTTCGACAGAGGGGCCTAGGAGAGGTCTTCAAGTCATTGAGGGCACGCCTCTGAAGGGGACTATGGGAATCTGGTCTCTTCTCTTCCTCTCTTTTGCTTCCAGACAATGTGTTGAATGGTTTTGCTCTGTCTCACACTTCCCCAATGAGGAGCTGCCACAGACCCCAAAGCAAGATGGCCAAGAAGTCATGGACTGAAATCTCTAACACCATAAGGTAAGATAAATGTTTTACTCTTTTAATTTGATTATCTCAGGTATTTGTTGTAGTAATGGAAAGCTGACTGCCACAAACACCAAGATTAAGTGTAAAACAGCCTCGCTGATGTCCCAGTAACAAAACATTCTGCCACAAACAGTAATTCTAGCCACCTAGTGTGTGGGCCTGAGCAGTTGGAGCATCACAACATACAAAGTCTCTTGTCACTCTCTGACTTCTGATAGAATATTAGAACATTCAGCAGACTCCAGTAATCAGTCAAATTTTGGTAATGGCTGCTATATTTCAATAGGCCTCAATAACTAACTTAGGCTAGTCATAAAGTATCATCCTTACATGTTCATGATACCTATGCATATTTTTTCCCTCATGCACATTAAAGGAAGGACTTGTATTTGAGGATTAATTTAATTGCAAAATGGGCTCTTCTTGCTCATCAGAAGGTGGCCAACCATGTTTGAGAATCACTGCTCTAAAGAGCCAGAGTGGTCCTCATTTTCAACCTTTGTACATGGGTCAAACTGCCCTAACAATTCAGGGTTCTCCTATGGAAAACCTCTCTTCTCCATAGTTCCCCACTTTGAAGTAGTTGTCCTTTCTCTACTTTCTTCTAGCATCCTGTGAAAACCTCTATCACTGTATTTATGCTGTAGAGGAATCCATTCATTTGTGTGTTTTCACAGAGGATCAGGTAACACATGGTTCATGGGGTCTTTAGCACCCAGCAAAATTATATGGCACATAATCAAAAGTCTAAAAATTTGAATCAATGATTGTCATTCTGTTAGTTTAAACGAAGCCTGTCATCAATTAAAATCTATAGGCTACATGAACTGCTATTAAACTTACACATCTATAAAGAACTTTACATTTATCTCTATTAAATTTATCCCTGTGAGTTTTTACCTATTCCAGTCTGTCAAGGTCTTTTCAAATCTTAATTCTGACTAGGTTAAGAAAGGGGTAGTCAAAAAAAAAGTCTAGGCTGATATATAACCAGTCATTTACTATGCCTGTCTATTCTTAGCTTTATCACATACTTTTTCTATCTTCAGTAATTTTGAAAGCGATTAATATTTTCCATTTTGAAAATCATGCTTTAATGATGACAAATTTCACACAGAATAAGAAATTATGCATAAGGACAGTATGACTGACATAAATTCTCTATTAATTCATTTGTAATCTGGAACAAGAGCAGTTTCTAAGAGAACTTCATATTCTTTTTTGTCATTCTTGTTCATAAATGTTACAAAACATTCAACCACTGTGAAGCCAAGAAATAGTAAATGGAAATATGGTAACAAGCTCTGGTAGAAAGAGAACTACATTGGATATCATGGACCCAATGTGTTTCCTCAAAACTCAACTGTTGGAACTTCTACCTTGAAACGTGACAGCACTAGGAGGTAGGACCTTTGGGAGGTAAGCAGGATTAGACAGGGTTCTAAGAGTGAAGCCATTGGAAGAGTCACAGGAGAGCTGATTTCTTCTGTTCTGCTCCCCACCATGTGATGACAGAATAAGATGGCAGTGTGCAGCCCCAAAGAGGGTCCTTGCCACACCCCAACTATGCTAATCTCAGAGCACCCAGTCTCCAGAACTTTAGAAATAAATTTCTAGCTGGGCGTGGTGGCACACACTTGTAATCCCAGTACTTGGAAGGCTGAGACTGGAGGATCCGGCTTCGCGGCCAGCCTTAGCTACTTAGTGAGGCCCTCCACAACTGAGTGAGACCCTGTTTCAAAATAAAGAATAAAAAATAGGGCTGGGGATGTAACCCGGAGGTAGAACGCCTCTGGGTTCAATCCCCGGTACTGCAAAAAATAAATAAACAAATAAATAAATAAATTTATTTCTGTTGTTTATGAGCCTACTGTTTTATTGGTAATTTGTCATACTAGCCAAAACTAAGATAATGAGAATCAAAAGATCCAGCTTTTAATCTGTTTGACTAATAAACACTGGTTGGAGTAATTTATCAATGCCTCAGATAACCCAACCCTAAAATAGAAGTTTAAAGTTATGTTTAAAATTGCTTCCAAGCCGGGTGTGGTGGCGCACGCTTGTAATCCCAGTACTTTGGGAGGCGGAGACCTGAGGATCCGGGTTCACGGCCAACCTCAGCACACATGTGCGCACGATCTCTCTCTCTCTCTCTCTCTCTCCCTCTCTCTCTTTCTCTCTCTCTCTCTCTCTCCCCCTAGTGAGGCCCTCCGCAACTTCGCGAGACCCGGTTTCAAAAATAAAGTATAAAAAAATAGGGCCGGGGGTGTAGCGCAGAGGTAGAACGCCCCTGCGTTCAATCCCCGGTACCGCAAAAAAATAAATAAATTGCTTCCAATGGTATTAACCAAAGTACTTGTCCCACGAGGTGACTATAAATATCAAATAATGTATATTATATATATTGTAAGCCTTCAAAAGCAGTCATTTGATATAATTCTATGATAATAAACATGGGGATAGAGGGTAATCCACTCAAAATAGGATCTACATTTGTTAAGCCAAAGAAAGAAATTTTCCTTAAGGCTCTAACCTTAAGGAAGGCTTAGAGGAAGAATTATTTGGATGCAGGCTCTTTAGCTACAGCTGCTGAGATCTCCTCTAGGTAGGTGTAATAAAATGTTTATAAAACTTAAAAGAGCCTTCTCTTATGTAGATATTCCCCAAGGGAGTGTGTCCCATATGCAGGCATTCCCCAGAAGGATTCCTTAGACTGGGACTTGAGATTGAGAGCACAGACAGAGCCTGGAAAGGGAAGAGTGCCTTGAGGAATCAGGGCCCAAAGGAGCTTCCAGAGAAGATTCTCCAAACTTCCTTACCTCATTCCTAATCACTCATTCCTCTGCTTCTTACATTAATTAATTAATTAATTAATTAATTTGCTACTGAGGGTAGAATCTAGGACATTCAACTTCTCAGTCACATCCCCAGCCCTTTTTATTTATTTTTTATTTTTTGTGGTACTGAGGATTGAACTCAGAGGCACACTACCTCCGAGCTACACCCCCAGCCCAATATTTTTTTTATTCTTTATTTTGAAACAGGGCCTCGCTACGTTGCGGAGGGCCTCACGAGGTTGCTGAGAGTGGCCTCGAACCTGTGATCCTCCTGTTTCAGCCACCCAAGTACTGGATTTACAAGCGTGCACCAACACACCCGGCTTATTTTTTATTTTGAAGTGGAGTCTAAGTTGCTGAGGCTGGCCTCGAACCTGTGATCTTCCTGTCTCAACCTCCCAAGTACTGGAATTACAGGCATGCACCATCACACTCCTCTTCTTCTACATTAATTCTTAATTATAATTACCTATATGTTTTACATTTTTAATCTCATATACTTCTATTATTTCATGCTTATGTTAATAGTGTACTCCCCTGTCTTTCGACTTTTATATTTTAAGATTCATATTGTTATTCTTTTAACTTTTGACTCTTATACTTTATTTTCTGGAACTTCAGTCTTAATCTTTTTTTCCCTATTGTTCTCATTTATAGCTATCATTTAAATGTCTTTATAGCTATCATTTTGAATGTCTTAAATGTTTTCAAAATTTAAAATTCAATTTCTAATTTTAATAGTATTCTAATCTTAACCTTCTTTCCCCTTTGTCACTTCTTTATTCCACTTGTTATTTTTTATGACTCGTCTTTATTATGGCCAGCAAAAAGCAAGTTCAGAAATGGACTAAAAGTAAAGAAAGTCATTAAAAACCAGAAAGGGTGACAGTTTTCCTCCTTGAAACTGCTGCTTCTCAGGCTACTATAGTTCCCCAACAGATTCCTGAGCCCAGTCCTGCTGGCTCTCCATACAGACTTACTGGCCTAGGGACAAAGCTGACCCATGGACTTAATTCTCTCCAACAGGGCCAAGGGCTCACTCTGTAAGTGTTACCTAGATTTGCTCAACTGGTGTCACTTTTTAATTTCTCACTATCCAGAGCTTACATGAGCCACTGTGTGTATTTAAAATTCACAACTCCAAAATATGTAATTATAGACTTTGGGTGAAAACGCATAATTCACACACACACACACATACATACACACACTCACACACACTCACACGTGCACACAAATATCTTTTCATTCCACAATCAGAAGAGCATGATATGAGGAAGGTTATTTCCATGAAAGTTGTCTTAAATTCTTTCCTGAAAAAGGCAGAGTGTAAATGAGTAAATAAGTTCATTCATTAAGCCACCCATTTATTCAATAAATATTTATTTCTTCCTACCATATACCAAGGACTGTGCTGGGTGCTCCGTTCAATCCTTGCCCTCATGGATTACAATTTAGTTCAGATATGGAAACAGGCAAAATTAATCAGTAATTATGATAAATGCATCATTATGAATTTTAACTAGGAAAAGAAACAGGTGTTAGGAGAACCCATCCTGTAAACCCAGTTTGATTAGGAAACACTTTCATGAGGAAATCCCATGAGGACTGAGATGTAAGGAAGGATGAGGAGAAGGAAGATCGACAGCCAACACTCCTGGCTCTCAAGGCAAAAAGGAAGCTGGCGCCATTGAAGGAAATGACCAGATACCAGTGTGTCAGAGACCCAGCAGAGAAGAGCCACATACTGAAGGACCCTGAGGGCCACGTTTAGGATTTTGGTTTCTCCCCTAAGGGAAATGAAGATCCATTGTATAACCAGAGGGATAGCATGAAAATAAGCGTACTATAGACATCATCCTGGCTGCTGGCTTAGAGAACGTACTAGAGAGGTATAAATTTGTCCATAAAAAAGTGATTCAGCTGGGCCTGGTGGTACATGCCTGTAATCCCAGTGCTTGGGAGGCTGAGCCAGGAGGATCACAGGTTCCCAGCCAGCCTCAGCAACTTAGTGAGACCATGTTTCAAAATAAAGAATAAAATAGGGCTGGTGGTATAGCTCAGAGGTAAAACACCTCTGGGTTCAATCTCCAGTACCGCAAAAAAGTTTTAAAAAGAAGTGACTCATTCATTCCACATATATGCACTAAGCACCTATCATGTACCTGCACTCTGATAGAGCATGTGCGTGCGCGCGCGCACACACACACACACACACACACACACACATACACACGAGATAAAATAGGCGAAGGCACATACCAGAAGCACAAACTAAAATGTATTTTAGGAAACTACTTCAGTAGGCTAAGCAAGAGCTAAGAATGTCTGAAAGTGTGATAGTTATATGAAGATGGAGAAAACTATATTAACTAAGGTAATATTTAGGAAGTGAAATTGACAGTATTTAGTGAATAACAAGACAAAAATGACACACAAAACTGTTTACATTATTTTCATTTTTATACAAAGGTTAGTACATTTTCAAATACTCTTAAGAACTCTATTCACTTTTTTCAAAAATTTCAGTTCTTCCATGATTCCAGTCTTTTGGGGGAAAAAACTGTTTTTGGTTCCTATTTTCAGTCACTGATTCTTTAATACAAGCTAAAATTTTAGAATGGTATAACTTGAGTCTTTTCAAGCAGACAGCCTCTCAGTTCCATTGAGCATCACCTTTAGGTTCATTCTGGGAGCTGAGCATCAACACCTATAAGAAAATGTGGAGCTGGAAAAACATAATTTAAACTTCTTGAAAGGAAGTAGTATTTTACATCACAACCAGGAAACTCAAAGAAGAAAGAGAATCCAGGAAGAGAAGCCCCGCGCACTGCTGGAAGCATTCATCTGTAACAAATGCAGAAACTAGGGAATAAAAACATCAAATTGGAGTAGCTGTTTCAGAAGATAGTAAAGTTTTGGAAGAGAATAAAGTCAAATAGGCCACTGTGTGACAATGAAAGAAAGAAGAGTACTATATATCTTAGTCCCTCTCATAATTAAACTCAGAGAGTTGTGATTTGGCGGTATATCTTTGGACTTTACAGAAATAGACTTAAGAGATCCTTCAGAAAATCTGTTGCTGGAACATGGTCAAGGATACAGCCTGCAATACCACTCATTACTCCCAGGTATGAGATTTTCCTTTAGAATGTAGTCCAAAGAATGGCGTTCCCTTTCCTGAAGAATGTCATTCTTCCTTCTTTTCCAAAATGGACCTTCTATGACTAATTACATTTCACTTTAACTGCCAAGAATCTCTGAGACAAATTAAAAGTTTAACTATAGGTCTCTATGTCTTTCATTTTGATAGACAACTTTCTACAATTTGACTTTCTATACTGATTCCTACTTCCCTTCATTTTGATTTTCTTTTCTCTATCATTGTCATTTTGCTGGGGTGTTTTCTTATTCTGGCTCTCTTAAATCCTTTGTGGAATGAAACAGGACACACATACAATTCACATTGATGTAGTGTGGCTTCACCGTCTTCTCAGTTATGTTCCTCTTAGAATAGGTGTGGAAACCTGCAACTCTTTTCTATTTAGTAAAATGATTTAACCAGAAAGTCTTGTTGGACTCTTGCTTTAAATGTATTAAAATATTTATCAAGTGTAAATAATGTATAGTAAAATATAGTGACTGTGTTTGGGATTTTAGAAGTTCTCTATTTCTTTTCTACAACTTATTAGTACTTTCCCCATGGTCCTTTTTAGGAGTCTTAACCCTACATTTCACATCTGGTCTTTTTTATTTCCTTCTTTTTGCACCCTATCAATTTGATCAGGTTCTTGAGAAATATCAATCACCTTCAAATGACATTAGGTTATTAGAAAGACTAGAAATTCTTTTATCTTATATAGTGTTAGTTCTGGGTCTTCTGGGAATCACTTCCCATACTTCTATAATCCTCACTCCATTTATGATTAAATGTCTGACGAGGGATCAATCAGTACCCCCAAATTCCACAATATACTAACTATTCTGAAATTAATCAGAATTTTTATACTGTTTGAGTTTTCTTTCGTCTCATAATCTGGAGACAACAGAAATGGAATTAACCCACTACATACAAGTGTAACTCATGTTCTCCTAGACCATATCAGGCTATTGTAGCAAAGTCAAATTAGTAGTAATGTCAGTGGCTAAATCTACATGAACCCACAGGCATTCCAACTCCTTCCAATGCCTCCCCACTATGTTAAGAAATCCCCAGAGGAGTCCCATGGATGTTTCCTTATGTGTTTCTCTAAGCTTTGCTGGAACCTCCCTTCCTTACATCTCCTGACAATGACTACTTGTACCCTAGGCCATGTAGGATACATCCTAGCAACAACAGGTGTAAGCTATCAGAAGGGAACACAGTCCTGTTCCTATGGTGCTGTCCCTTTCTGGTGCTGGTAGCCTGACACCCTAGGTCACTTACTCACTGTTAAAGCATCTGATGTTTCCAAAGTATGATCACTCTTGGGTTTTGTGTCTCAGTTTGATTCAAAAGACACTTTTTCTGGAGTGAGAAAAAATCACCCCTTCTCCCACTTGTGTCAAACTCTTGTACATGAGTCACAAAGTACAATTGCATTATGTTCGTAAAGCCTTACGGAGACTGATATTGTATCGTTGTTCTTTTTGGTCCCTGTCCTCCTTCTTAGGACTCTGGAACAGATTCTGCAGTGGAGAATGTAACAGCAGTCCATCTAAGCAGTTCACAACTTCTGCCTGAATAAGTACCTATTCTCATGATACTCTGTGGGCCTGGGAATGGCCTGCAAACCCCAAATCTCTCCTCTCTTAAGGTGAGTTGCTCTCAGGAAGACGCAATCATCCTCATGGACCTAAGGAAGAGTCCTCCTGAGCAGCTCACCAGAACATGCCAAGTAGGTATGAACTTGTACCATTACCAATGCTCCACTCAGGATGACACTCAAAACTCCTACCAGGAAAGCAAAAGAAACAACCCGCATTTTATACAGTAACAGTTATGAACAATTATTACTAAATCTTCTGAAGACTCAGTGTTTTGTAAAATAGAAATGTTACCAAAGTGACTGCTATATCAGGGAGACAACAGTCAAAGACATAAAAATTAAGTTCCTATATCCAGATCAGTTCCAACGTCCTTTATCTATTGCTTAAAATGAAATGTAGAGGCTTAAAACAAAAGCAATTTACTATTTCTCACAATTCTTTGAGTTAACAGTGTGGTTCTTCTGATCTGGCGTGGGCTCCTGCATGCAGCTGCATACACCTGGTAGGTCAGCTAGGGGCAGAGCTCACCTGGGCCTGCTGGGCTAAATCTCTGCATGTGGTCTTTCATCTTCAAGGAGGCTAGACCAGGCTTCTTCACAGAGTGACAGCAGCATTCCAAGAAGCCAAGCTACAATTTGCAAGCACTTACCAAGTCTCTCTTTGCACCACATTGGTTTATGTCCCACTGGTCAAAGCAAGTTACATACCCAAACCAGAGTTATTGTGGACGGGGACTTCACAAGAAAGTGAATCTGAAGAGGTATGATTCATGGCAGGCCATTAATGTAACAATCTACCATGACAGCTCCCTACTAGGGCGGTTACTTATTCCTCTTAAAATCCTTCTAATACTTCAATCCTGTTATTCTTTAACAAAGTTTCTTTCCTCTTTGCTCCATACCTTATCTTTTTAAGAGCTGAAGTATTTTTATGGGTGTTCTAAGCTCATACTAGTCCAACATATCAGTGAATGAATGCTTATGTAGGATTCAAAAGTATTTTAAAATTTAAAATGCACCATATGCCACAGCAAATGCTCACTACTAAATTCTTAAAGCTCTTATGGAAGGAATAAAAATTCCTTTGAATGTAAGTGCAAAAGCCTTTAAATACATCAGGGCCAAGTAGTTCCCCCACCAGGAAGAAATGCATCATTCCATGATTGATGTCCCACAGTCAACCTTTTGAGGCACTTTGCACCTCTAATCGATATTGAATGTATCATCATACAAAATGTTCAAAATACCCAAAGTCTTAAAAGTTAGAAAAAGAACCATCATTTTCTGGTTTGGAGACCAAGTACTTCAATAAGCCAGAAAGGCAGATGCCAAAATGTATACAAATGCTAACAGTCTGACCAACAGTCAATAGTATGAACAAAATGGCAAACATCACCAAAGAAAGGTTTTAACTGAAAGAAATACACTAACTTCATCTCACCTTACAAGTTGTTTTTATGTTACAATGCCCTATGATAAGATAATTTAAAGAGGAGTTGAATAGGCAAAATACTACTAATAATTAACAAACTTTTAAAGCGATGGCTATACCTCTTGGGATCTGCCTTAGCACATAATTTTTGTTCCACTGGTCTCTGTAAAACATCAATTCAGATTCAATTTGAGTTTATAAGTTTTTGTGAAAATAAATGCACATTGGAAAAAGGTGGGTGCATGAGTGACAGGAGGGGTGGCCAAATTGTATTCATCAGGTAAGGTGGGTCTCTTTGGATTGAGGTAGTTATTAGTGCTATGGCTAGGGCTAGCACACATTACTATAAAAAAGCCAAAATAGCCTTTCTGACTGCAATTATGATGCCAAACAAGGTGCTGTTCTGCGAATAGGTGGCAAAATGCTTCAGAGATTTTCCACCAGGGGAGTCGAATGTGGAACTTCACTTATGCGCAGAAGACTTTTTTTTGTTGTTGTTAAATTAGGCCAACAGCAGAGTTATTTTTAGATTACTTACTTCACTTTCTCTTCTTAATGGGCTGGTATACAAAATAGGACAGAAAATGCACCATATGCCACAGCAAATGCTCAAATCCTAAATTCTTAAAGCTCTCATGGAAATAAAAGAGATCTTTATCTTAAAGTATGAGCTTTCCATTCAAATGAAATTAAGACTAAAGATGTTCTGACAGGCATTTATCAGTTAAAAAATAAAATACATGCACATTATTCTAAAAACACAGTATTTTATCATTTTTGATAGAAATAAGTTGTAAGAAATGAGCTAAAATTAGAATAAGTGCATTGACTTTGCATCCATGATTAAAAGTCAATATATAAAGCATACAGCATTTCACTTTCTACAGTGCAAATAGTTCTGGATTTCCTAAAGTTACAAATTTTAGATGACTCATCTACTTGATTTTTCATAAGAGCAATATAAAGTCTCCTCAAGCAGTCTCAAGTTTGTAGAGAGATAAACTTTCAAAACTTCCTTTTGTATTTTGACATGCTACATTCTGATTTCATGACTGTAAGCATGCTCCAGAAAAATAAATTTTTATTTTGATTTATAATATTTTAACAAATTATAAAGATGAGATAAGGATGATATTAAAGATATGTATATATCTATATATAGATACACACAGACACACATACCTAATACATGATCTTGGGGTAAAAGAGAATAGACTGATTTTTTTCAAAAGTGCATAAAATGTACTATTAAATTCAATAAATATTATATCATAATATAGTAAAACATCCACTCCATTCTTTGTCATGCCCTGCTTTTACAAAAGCAAACAAAATTACAAGAAAACAAAAATATTTAACAACTGTTTGGTGTCCAACACACTGGGGCACAATATGCAACTGGGATGAGGAATAGAGAACTTATTCACTCAAAAAAATATCCAAAGTTTTAGTATTTTCTCATACATAGTTTTATCAAACTATAATCTTGTGAGTACTTCACATGTTAAATGTACAGGTCTAAGTTTTCTCCCCAAGAACAGAGTAGACAAATATTGTTAGATAAGGTTCGTCATTCAGTGTAATCCAGATTTAACAGATTAAAAGAAACAAATAAAACATTTTTAACTAACATAGGCATTTAGGCATATAGAAATTAATATTTGAATAACACTGACCTGTTGGAAAAGTGCAATGTGCCAACAAAACAAATTAAACATATAACCTTAATATATAACCTTATGATGCAAAATTAGGAAACTAAAAATATTTTGATTATTAATGTTGTTAAATTAACAGTGCTTATGAAATTCTGTCTAAAAAGGTTACCTGAAACTTACATTAAAAGTCTTAAATTTTAGAGTACACTTAAGTAGTCAGCACTCTAATATAATCTCAAACACATTAATTGTAAGATACATTATCTAAGATATAATTAGGTTTAATAGAGGTAAGAACAATAGTTAAGTTGAATATTAGGCTAAATACAAAAATATTTCTCTAAATTTTAAAGAAAGCACAGTATCTTGCCAAAAAAAAAGCATTAGGAAAACCTAAAACACTTTAGAAAATATAAATGGCAGCTTTTAGGGTAGAACAGCCCGGAAGTGGGGAGAAGGAATGAACAGGTTTGTATACATTCAGAACTTCAACATACTTTGTGCCAGACACTGGATTTGGCTCTGAAATAAAAGTTCAAGTGATGTGTGCATGTATGTTCCTGTGTTGGTTTGAATCTCACTATAATGTATAATGACTATGCACCAATAGAAGTATTAAAAAAGTTCATGTCTAAATTTTAATTCAGTAACACTCTGTAAGATTAAGTCAATCAATTCTAAAGACCAATCCTGATGTTAACAAACAAAAAGAAAGAGGCTATGTCACAAAAAAAGAAAGAAAAACATTACAGTGCTAAACTTTTACTTAACATTAAATTCAGTTCATACTTTTTTTTTCCTTTTAGTCAAGAAAAAAATGTGGCAAGTCTATGGGAAAAACGTTAAAGAAGCAGCAAAATATACTGACATTCTTACCAGGTGATGTGACTGTGTCTAAGTGGTTTTATTTTTATCTTTCTCTAGTTGCTAAATTCACATTTAAGTTACTTAACACTCATCTTCACCATGTATTTACTTGAGAACTTTGCTAAAGCCGACCTCTAAGTAAGCACAATGGAATCCCACGCTTCTGTAGTTTATGAATAGATATTTGCAGGGCTGGACCAGATCTTAAAAGAAACCATTACAGAATTTGCATATTGGTTTAAATTCATCCATTATTCCCAATCAAAACGAATCCCTCCCCATGACACAGTATTGTATAAGAATAGTTACTACCCACACACAGTAACCACTTTTTAAGCATGTGCTTTTTATTATAGGATCACTAACATATGCTCCCAACACCAACGAGCTAAAGAATATGTATTACTTGCCAAACCTTTCTTCCACTGAGCACATATCTCCTCAGTAAATAATTATTTCCAGACAAATGGGAAAGGGAATTGTGCTTCTTTGACTAAATTAGCCCATGTATTTTCCAAGTACTAAAGAAGAGGGAAGAGACACAAGTGTCTTTACAATGCTCTTCCTTCATCCTTCCTCGCTGTCTGAAACCTGTAAGTCTGACATTTTCAATGTAACTTCCCCAAGAGGAACATGTGAAATGACAGTCGATGGTACATAGAGGACAGTGTATACTGCAGGACCACAGCAGTACTCTATGATGAGTTCACACTATAGAATACAACAATCTGGGCCATTAGACACAAGGCAGAAGATTACAATTTCAATAGAAACTGGCAATTAATTAGCCTTATTCATGAAAAACAGAATTACTTCATTTTAGAGCCAGGGAAATTGGCTTTTTAATTAAAAATATAGCCCAGTTAAGAGTAAAACTTCCACCTTCATTACAGGCCAAGGAAGAGACCCTCAGAACGGGAGAGCAGTAGTCACTGTCATAGAAATTACTTAAGAGACTGGACTTAAATGACCTGAAATCATTCTATCCAAACCCATTAATGGAATGCAAGAAAAATACTAACAGAAGTCCAAAATGACACCCAGAAAGGAGAACTCTTAAATTTATTATATAAACTGCTTATAAAACATTATTTCTCCAGAAAATCTGACTTTGTTATAATAATTAATTTATTAATATAAAAACATACTACTTAAAAGTATATCAAGCTCTATAGCTTTTGATAAATTTAAAAAAGAAAATGCTGTAAAACTGAGACAATCTTAAAATAGGGCACCATCTACTTTTGCCACATCTAATAGCTTTGGAGAACTTCATGAATAAACAATTGTAACTTCACTTGTGAATACCACAAACAAAATTCAAAATTAATTTTTAAGTTTCAGGTTTCAAGTTTCCAAGGATATACTGGTTCAGGCAGAGACAACATTTGACTTCTGAGCGTACTCACAAAGTCAAATTTTCCTCTAAAGAATATTCCTGGATCAGTTGTTTGTAACTTGCCTGACCAAAGGGGGCAAGAAATGAGGAACATGATCTATCTGCTTCTGGTAAATTGCATATTTCTCTTTCTCCCATCTCTTTGGAACTTACAGCATCAGATATCAGGATGCTTTCTTAGCAAAATCAGTTGCTCCATCCTAGACCTTGACATGCTAGTTTTTAAGATGAAAAACATAAAGCCAATAAATAAAAACACTCCTATAGAAAAAAGGGAGGGCTACCTAAAAGGAAGATCCATGCTCACAACTGAATTGAGGGTATCTGCTATCTAGCAACTATTACGTGAGATCTTTACAAATACTATTTTTAATGCTACAAAAATACTGCAATATCAATATTTTATTGATATTTTACAGATAAGAAAAGTAGGCTCAAAAACCCAAAGAAGTACAAGATCATGCAGCCAGGATGTGGCTGAGCCAAGGATTTATCTCCTTCATGATGCCATGCTTCTTTCCACACTATCAGGTCTCCATCTCCATTACCCAGTATGCCTGCTGGGTCTCCACTGTGTGGACCAGCTCTGCAAAGAACTATGGAAGAAAGAGAAGACCCTGTCTTTGCTCTCCAGGCAGGTAATGTCTAAGAGGCATTGTGAAGTCTCAAATGGCCAGTTCCTGAGCAGCAGTGTGGTCTATACAGAGGAAAGAACACTAACTAACTCTGGGTTTTACTGTTTAGTAGATTTTAGTAGACATAACTTGTATCTACTAAATGTATAATTTTAACCTACATCTAATAAATTTTGATCTGTGTCTACTAAATATATAACTTTAACCTATGTCCACTAAATATATAAACATACATACTATATCTACTAAATACATAAATATATAATTTTAACCTGTATCTATTAAATATGTAATTTTAACCTAAACTTTAACCCATATCTATTAAATATATAATTTTATCACTTCCTCATTTTCAGAGTATATAGTATATCTGCCTAAATTATCTTACAGAATTAGTTAAAAGCTCTAATTAGAAGTGCAAGAACGTGCCGGGCGCACGCTTGTAATCCCAGTACTTTGGGAGGTGGAGACCGGAGGATCCGGGTTCGCAGCCAGCCTCAGCTCTCTCGCTCTCTCTCTCCCTGTCTCTCTCTCTCTCTCTCTCTCTCTTTCTCTCCTTAGTGAGGCCCTCCGCAACTTCGTGAGACCCGGTTTCAAAATAAAGTACAAAAAATAGGGCCAGGGGCGTAGCACGGAGGTAGAACGCCCCTGTGTTCAATCCCCGGTACCGCAAAAAAAAAAAAAAAAAGAAATGCAAGAACCTTCTTGGCTGTAAAATTTCTTACAAATATGAAATGTTAACCTTGCTATTCAAGGGCCCATAGTCAGGTCATTCTACAACTATGGGGAGATAATCTGAATTCAGCCATAAAAGGATTTGCTGCCTCACTTCTGAAATTTCCTTCCTTTTTAAAAAAAATACTTTTTTAATGCATTGCAATTGAACACCATAATGAGGTTCATAGTGACAGGGTTTGGGTGTGTGAAGACAGTGTGCACTGAGAGTGAGGGATCAGTCTTCTGGTCATAGCTCTTGCTCCCTGCACTGCTGGTGGACTCCAGACACTGGGTCTTGCAAGCCAGACCAGAAAGCCTGCCTACTACAAGTCAAAAGGCAGAGAAGTCCCAGTACCTCTACCTATGCCCGCTTGTCCCTTTTCCTCCACCTTCTTCATCAGCTATTCTATAAAATTAGGAATTCATGTGCCAGTGTCCCCTCCCCAACCTGCCTCAAATCCTAAATTCCCCTCAGAGAAAAATGTGAGATAACCATTTCCCAAGGGGGACTGGAAGAAAACATTCTGAAACTAGGTGATGAAGAAATTCTCTAAGGAGAGTGAGAATTTGCCAAGGACGAAGAGCATCTGGCTGACGGCAAAGAGTCTCATGAACTAGGTTAGCATCAACCACAAGCATTTAAAATAAACTAATTTCTCATCTTAATATTACCACACAATTGTCTCTCAATTTTTTCATCACAAATTAATCAATAGAGCATTCTTTTTCTATGGAAAAGATCTGTTTGCAATACTAAACAATAAACCAAAACAAACAAAACTTTGGGAAGATGTTTAGACTTCAAATATGTTTGACTGAAAAACACTTACTGAAATTTTTCAGTTGATTCCCAAATCTTGGTTTTTATCTGCAATTTTAAGCCAACCATGATGATGATGCATAAACTCAATGGACACAAAAAATGTTTAAAAAATTACAACTGAAATGTCATAGGAGAAATTCCACACAAACTGGTACAAACTAAAATATTCCAAGCTTTAAACACACCCACAACACAACTACCTCCATCTGTATCTCTTTCAATCTCTCTCTTCTCGCTCCGTCTTTGTCTTATCATAAGAAATCTAATAGTGTTCCCTCCTTTACAAAATTTATTTTCTATACATGAAATGAAGACTTCTTTCTTTAAAGATTAGGAATAGAAACTCAAAACCAGAATACTGCTGGCAGACATGAGAACCAGCATTTTAACAGTTTTGCCTAAATTATTCTTATAAACAGCAAGTGATTTTTTTTCACTTATTTAACCTGTATTCAAGATATTTCCTCAACAGCATCATGTATAACATTTTGTAAACTTACTATGTTAAAACATATTTGATTTCTTTATTTGAATATATGTTTTTATCTTCTAGCAGTAAAAGGTGATTCAACTAATACTATATCTCAATATTTCATAATTTAGACATTTTGCATGGGAGATGCAATTGCCACATTAAGACACACTAAATTTATTACTATCACATATTGAAATTGAATTTAATTAAGAACTAGTTAAAATTACTAGGTGTTCTTATTGCAAATGTGATTAAAATAAGAAATAACTATATGGTATGACTCTGTTCATGGAAATAAAGGCCAGAAAATGTACATATAAATAGTTTTTCCAATTAAATCTTTCTTAAATTTGAATCACCTTTGCCATCAAACAGTATTTTTTTTACCACTGGTTGTATTTCTTCATCCTCTATTAACATTTTCAAGAAAATAAGAGAGAACATCACTCTAAGAAAGACCATAATAGTTCATTAGCCATGCATATCTCAGCAGCCCTCATACCTGACTACATTAGGTCTTTTTGCACTTTTCGTTTTTTAGGTCACACAAATACTGTAAGTAATGTAATGAAACCACAGTCTTGTCTGTATTTTCTCATACAGCCAAGCCCTAACTCATAAATATTTAATTTCTTGTTGTCTTAACTCTAAAAGAGATTAGCCTGTATTTTTCATAAATGCTTTATTTTAAAACCCCTTTGTTCTGAAAGCTATTTTGACTATGACTTTAGTAAAGTATCATGCATGACATCATAAACAGAACTTTCATTCAACACAATGGCAGCGACCTAGGCCAATAAACCAAAAATTTAAAGGCTCGGAAATAAGAACTTCATATATTTCTGAACTAAGTTATTTCACAAGGAATTAAAATATTACATGACAGAAGTGTGTCTTCTGAGCCGTAAAAGGATAAAGACTAGTGTTTACATAAGGGCATTTAGTAAGTCAAAGAAAATTCAAAGTGAGTTCAGAGGGGGATAAGGGGGATGTGTATTATAGGTTAGCTGGAATTCAAAAGTCACAAACTGCTTATTCAAGATGGTGAATAATAGAAACAGAAGAGATAAATACTCCAAGCTAAAAAGAAATGATGTTCAATTTACAACTCTATCATAACAAAGAGTAACAAATGTTCTTTATAAATCAGGCTTCCTGTCAAAAAGAGAAATACGTATTTTAAAGAAGAAGAAAAAAAAAACCAAAAGTCCAACAGCCCACTACCTGAGTATTGTGGATTTGCCCATAGAGAAGAAGAAAGAATGTCAAGGAAAGAATTTTACTCTCATTCTTAGCCTTTGCACCCTTCTTCCCCATCTCTTCCAGCTCACATGGTGTAATCTACAAAGTATACATCAAAAATAAGAACAGAAACATTCCCCCAGACAGACTCCCCAAGGTTGGTTTTGCTATCTCAAAAAATATAAATAAATACAAATACCAGAATACAAAAAAAAAAATCCTATCTAAAGGGCCACTCTAAGTATGCGGTCTAGTAGGAAATCCTTTGTACCAGAAACACAGAAGCAAACCTAGTTACACTGCCACTCTGGCTGCTCAAGATCCCTGATGAGATCTGCTTTCGAATGTCTGATGCCATCCAGTGCTTCCCTCCTCTCAATGGACAGTCTAAGCCTAGCCACATTCTCACTTACCAAGGTGTCTATAAAAAGCTCTGGCTGTGCCAAAGCTTTGTCTCGTGCTTGAAGTCGCCTCTGTGAGTTGTAATGCTTCATCCCTCTCCCACCTATCTGCAGGCATTCCTGACATTTTTGTTTTGCCCCAACCTCTGCAAAATGATATGTGTTCTTGGTGCATTATCTAGCCCTCTAATGACTCAGCAAGTTGTTGTATTTTACTATCCAGATTTATACTGCAATACTAATCATGTCAAAATTTGGGCATATAACAAATCTTATGGATAACTTATTCCCTTTGAAGACTTAATAAGAACTATTCCTTACACTTAATTACAGTGAAAAGGGAATAACTAGCATTTAAGAACTTAGGACAGAATTCTTAGAAGTCCGTGTCAATGGAAAGCTCCTAAATCCAAGCAAATGAACAAAATGCCTCATGGATTTTTGGAATGGAATTTAAAAAGATATAGTATCTTTACATGAATAACTATATGTATGTATATTTGGGCTAAAACTGACCTGTTGCCTGATTTTGAGTGGTTTTTGAGGTAAGAATGGGTTTTTTTATATTTTTAAATGGTCGAGTAAAATTCAGGAGAAAATAATAATTTATGAAATATGAAAATTATATGAAATTCAAACCTGAGGGTCCATAAAAAAAAAAACTTACTGGAACACACCCATACTGTTTCACTTAGGTAGTTTTAGTACAATGGAAGTGATGAATAGTTCCAACAGAGACCTAGGGCCCACAAAGCCCATAACATGTACTGTCTAGTCCTCCTGGCCCCTGATATATATGATGGCTTTGCATGAAACTCTAGAATTGGGATAGTTCATCTATTAAAATTATGAATTATTAAAAGTGAAATTATGACCCTCTGGCACTAACAAAGAAACTAATGAAGAAAAAATTTAAAAATCTTCAAAGAAACAAGAATTACACAGGAGTGATTCACATGGCCAGGAATAGTACAGAAACATGACTCAAAGTTGTAATAAATGCTCAAAATGAACGAAAGCAGACAAAAAAAAAGGACATTTCAAGATCTTATTTCATTGCAGGAAAAATATTAAGGAAGAAATAAGCCTACTCTTTGGTGGTAATGTTATATTACAGGATAACTGAGATGAAGCAGACACTCTTGAATCCTCAGTGTTTTTTTTTTACCTTTTCCACCAAAAAGATAAAATGTTGAAGCTGAAATGGAATATCAGAGATGATTAATAGAAAAACGCAAGGTCAGGAATTAATAAGAGAGCAAGTCACTTTAAATAAACCCAGGTATATTGGAGCAGTGGATTACAATTTCAATAGTTTTTAAAAGCTTACAAATGTTATCACAAAATCATAGCTCATAGCCTCAGAAGAATTACAAACAAAATAATGGATAACACATAAGAGGAGCAAATATTCTATATGTGTGTATGGGGTACTGGGAATTGAACCTAGAGGCATTCTACCTCTGAGCTACACCCGAGCCCTTTTTATTTTTCAGTTTAAAACAAGGTCTCGGAGATTGCTGAGGCTGGTCTTGAACTTGTGATCCTCCTGCCTCAGCCTGCCCCATACTGGTATTACAGGTGTGTGCCACCATACCCAGCTTCTTCTTCTTCTTTTTTAAATTAGAAGGATTCTAGAAAATGAAGATCAGTGAGCTTGACACTATTCCACAACAAAATTCTAGAACAGGTTATTAAACAGATGGTTTGTGAGCACTTAAATTTTTTCAAAACCTGCCATGGATTTGTTAAAAATAATCCATGCCAAACCTTGTTTCCTTTTCTGACATTGTTACTAGATAAGTGGATCAGAGAAATGTCGTAGCTGCATCATATGTAGACTAAGAAAATTATAGAGATAGGCTCTTCTGGACCACTTGGAGTTAGTCCATTTATTAACTTTGTAAAATTTCTTGACATCTGGGATGAGGAGCAAATTTCCATGGTTTTCTCCCATTCCTGCATGTTTTGCCAAGCAGATGTTCTGCATTTTTTTTTTTGGTTCTTCAGATCAAACCCAGGGCTTCATGCTTGTTAGGCAACTGCTCCCTCACTAAGACATATCCCCAGCTCTTGCACTATCCTTTCATGGATGTTTGAAGAGGAAGCCTTGGAATATAGACAGAATGTCTCATGGAACAGAGAAAAGTCTGCTTACAGTCCATTATAAAAGATTAGGTTTCCTAAACATGAGGCTCCTCATTTTTGTTGCACCTCCCTGAGTGTGCAGTATCAACCCAAGACACTATGCAGAGACCCTCTTGGACCTGGGGGACAAGACAACCAAAACAAACATGAACCTCACCCTACTTACTGTACCAGGAGAAGTAAAGTCTTTTTCTCTGACCCAAGAGGCTTGTGTTGTCTACCAGCATCAACAAGAGAGTGGCTGGCTAATTTGTTAGCTTGCAAGTAGCATAAAATATCAGGCCCTTCATAGTTCTTGACATCTATGACTCAGCTTTGTCATTCGTAAAATGTTTATAGTAACTTCCTTATGAAGGTATTATGAGGATTAAAAGAATACATATAAAGTGCTGAGAAAAGTACCTAACTGCCTGAAAAATCTTAGCCATTATTATAATGATAACTATGATTAATTTCAAATATAAATCGCAAGCTAAACAATCACATCCAAAGGATTAATGACAAGTTAAGGAGTCTACCCTCACTAGAAATGGAAGAGGCTCTATTCTTTTTTTTGTTGTTGTTGTTGCAGTACTAGGGATTGAACCCAGGGGCATTCTACCTCCGAGCTACACCCCCAACCCTATTTTTTTATTCTTTATTTTGAAACAGGGTCTCACTAGGTTGTGGAGGGCCTCACTAAGTAGCTGAGGCTGGCGGCGAACCCAGATCCTCTAGTCTCTGCCTCGCAAGTACTGAGATTACAAGCATGCGC
This sequence comes from Glis glis, assembly GCA_004027185.1. Classification (NCBI taxonomy): domain Eukaryota; kingdom Metazoa; phylum Chordata; class Mammalia; order Rodentia; family Gliridae; genus Glis; species Glis glis. Next base: position 74,722 of record PVJS01003313.1, read on the forward strand.
CACCATGCCCGGTGAAGAGGTTCTATTCTTAACCATGCTCAGTTTAATATTTTCAAAAATAACCGACTAGACTATAAAATATATTAGTAAAAGTTATGGATGATAAAGTGGTAACATAAATAAAAGAGTCTAAATGAATCAAAATCTCTTAAAAATCTTGATGTGCTAAGTAACAGAACTAAAAATTTAAGCAAAGTAAAAACCATATTTCAAAAATGAACTGTTCAGATTATACACTAATTGCAATTCACATAAAATGAATTACAGTTCTATAAACAATGTAACATGTCCAAAAAACTTAATTTGCTAAGAAGTGTTGGTCAGGCTATACCTAAGGTATAGTGTTCAGCTCTGAATACATTTTAAAATATATATATATATATAGGCCGGGCGTGGTGGCGCATGCTTGTAATCCCAGTACTTGGGAGGCAGAGACCAGAGGATTCGGATTCGCGATCAGCCTGAGCTACTCAGTGAGGCCCTCCGCAATTTCATGAGACCCAGTTTCAAAATAAAGTACAAAAAATAGGGCCAGGGGTGTAGCTCAGAGGTAGAATGCCCCTGGGTTCAATCCCTGGTACCGCAAAAAAAAAAATATATATATATATATATATATTTATATATTTATTGTTGCATTGTAATTATACATCATAATGAGGTTAAAAGTGATACAAACACATACGCACACAGTACTTGGTGTGATTCCCTTGGGATCCGACTCCACACTCTCTCTCTGCCTCCCTGTACATGTTGGTGAAATTGGTAGTGAAAATGTGGTACATACACACAATGGAATTTTACTCAGCCATAAAGAAGAACAAAATTATGCCATTTGCAGGAAAATGGATGGAACTAGAGAATATTATGCTAAGTGAAATCAGCCAAGGAAAGAGTCATATGTTTTTTCTCAGATGTGGAAGCTAGAGAGAAAATAGGAAACAAAAGAAACTTCAGATAAATGAGAGAGACCAGTAGAACAGTGGAAGGGGATTGGAGGAGGTAGGGAGAGGAAAAAGGAGGCTTGATGAAGGAAACAGTTCAAATAATAATATGTCCATATACAAAGGTATCTCTGAATACAATATTTTAAAGAGAAACTTCACAAATATGAATTTTTTGGCAAATAAAATTATTTTTAGAGCTTAAAGAATAAAGAAACAGGACATCGTTAGAGAAAGAAAAAAATTTATGAGGGCTGATAACTTTTCAAACATCAAAAAGGTTATCTATGTGAAATATGCTATGTAAATATAAGGCACAGAACTGGAATAATGGTTAAGTAATTCAAATTGATTCCAATTCAAAGTAAGGAAGAATAGTCTGACAATTAAATTTTTTCAAATGTTGGGCTTTATGATAACAAGATTCTCATTCATGGCAGTTTTTCAAAGCCACTGGCCAGGATGACCAATGGGGACTCCCTCCTTCACACTTTCAGATGTCTCTAAACTTCTTGTCCATACAAAAGCAAACCCACATGTAATTTCTCCATGTGTCTTGCCGGTTTTCATTCTTATCTCATCTCCTTGTATTTCTGTTCCATTTCAACATAGCCCCTTCAAACTGACAATCTGTTCTTAACAGCCCATCTGACTTTCTGACTTACCTCTCTGGTTATTCCTTCTTTGTATACTACACTGAAGCCACAGGCAATTTGACAGACATTCTCAGACAACAGTCCCAAACTCCACCTCCTATCTGGCTTGGAAGGGAGATGAGAAAATAAATTTTATGATCTCAAAGTTTCCTTTCAACTTGAAAATTCTTAGATCCTTCTAACTTAATTTGCCATTTACAGAAATTGGTGGGTACCTGTGATTAAGGAATGAATGAATGAATGGATGAGTGAATGAACATTATTTAAAACATCAATAATGAGCTTCTTTTTTTTTTTTTTTTTTTTTTTTTTTTTT
>PVJS01003314.1:0-10697 GCA_004027185.1 Glis glis
CCGTGAACCCGGATCCTCCGGTCTCCGCCTCCCAAAGTACTGGGATTACAAGCGTGCGCCACCACGCCTGGCCCTATTTTATTCTTTATTTTGAAACAGGGTCTCACTAAGTTGTGGAGGGCCTCGCAAGTTGCTGAGGCTGGCCGCAAACCTGCGATCCTCCTGTCTCAGCCTCCCAAGTACTGGGATTACAAGCATACGCCACCATGCCTGACTTAATACAATATTTATAGCAGCATAGTATTACTGCAGAAATCAACAAATACATAAGTGGACTATATTTTATAATCACTAAAAATGCTTACATATCATATTTGAAGAATTTATAAGTAAATCATAATGAATAGAAAAAGAAAAGTTAGCCAAAAACTATGTCCAAGAAATTTACTAGCTGAAAAAAATGTTTCTCATCTTGCCATGAAAATGGAATACAAAAGAAAAAGGAATAGGACAAATCAAATAATATGTGCAAAATGCCCTGGAAAAGGTATTTTAGGATAAAATAACAAAAAGTTGATAGAGTTGACTAAAACATTTAACCCTATACATAAAGATATCAATAATACAAGTAAAAACTAAGAGATAGTTTGGGGAAATATTTGAAATATTTTTAACATGTATAATTATAATACAGATGGATTATTTGGATTATTTAAACTCCATGACAAAAATACATAAAGGACATAGACAACTTATGAGATGAAAATAGTTAATAAAACTATATAAAACTCAGTCTCACAACTTCATAAATGTAACTTAAAACTATAATTAGCAATTATTTTTTACATGTTAATTTTTTGGAATAACTAAAGGAAACCATACTACTTGAAAGTACCCAAGGTTTCTTAGATTAGCACTCTCATATGGCTGGAATATAAAATGATGTGTGTCCTTCAGTTGTTATCTGCCATGTTTAATATGTTTATATCCTGTGATCATGTAATCATATAATGGTTCTCTTTCTAGGAATTTATACTAAGAAAATAATTATAAATGTAACCTAATATTTATATGCAAGGATATTCATTATGGTATTATGTATAATAGTTAGAGATTATTTTATATATCTTAAAATGCAAATAGCTGTATGTATAATAGTACATATGAGGTGACTATACAGTCAGTATAATTAAGGATTTAGAAAAAAGTTGAAAAAACATTTAAATAATTATAATATATACATATCAATATTCCATTTACATATAGTACAATCAGTAAGATTTCAACCAGGTAAATTTTCATAAGTATATGTAATTCATCCAGAAAATGACTAGTCAGAAGTCATTAAAATATTAATAGTGGCTACTTCTGGGTAAAATTACAAATGATTTACTTTGTCTCTTTTATGAATTTCTAGAATGAGCATATATTGGCCTTTGAATCTACATAAAATAGAAAGATGTCAAAGGTCTTTATGGATCTTTTAGTTAACTTTCCTATTTGTCTTATGTTATAGTCTCAGCTTATCACAAATAGAAGACTTTAAATATGAACCTCTACATATTTCAACCATATAACAGTATCATAAAAATGAACACTGAGGTAAACTAGCTAAACTATTATGAATGTTGTTCCAGTAATGTGTTTAAATGAATTTTTAATAACATTATTTTATCGCTCTTGTGATTTCAGCTCATAGAATAAAAACATGATTTTTCTCTGCCTCAGATATTATTAAAATATAAAAACCTGCCTGACTGCATAAATCCATTTTAAACTAACATCATTTATTACATCTAATCAAGTCTACCTAGGGCTTCCTTTTATAAAGACCAAGAGCTTTTCATTTTGTTGTTTATCTATCCTTATCGGATGCTACAATAGAATAACTGTAGTCTTCATTATTTGTTTTCTAGAGAACATAAATAGGAAATGAAAAGGTCAGTACATGGAGTCTATTGATTCTTCTCCTTATACAAAACCCACATAGAATTAATGTTAGTCTCTTAATATGTTGTAGATCCACTCAGAGCATTAAATACACAATAAAAATAATGAGAAGGGAAAGACTTTAACCTTGCGGTTTTATGAATTGTTAGTTTATCAAATTATACTCAATATATGATATAGTAACCTCACATTCTTTTCTTACTTTTCCCATAATCGTCTCATGTCTCTATTGCTAGTAAAAATGATAAAAGTGACTTAGACTTGTTTTTTCCCTTGCCCACAACCCCACTAACAGCAAACCCTATCATGTTTGCCTCAGAATATATCTTGAAACTGCCTTCTTTTACTTGTAATTCTGTCAGAAACTGAAAATTGTCACACTGGCCTCTTTTTTGAGTTCTTCGCTTTCATTCTTCCTTATCCCTCATACATTCATGATACTATAATAATATCTTTAAAATATATATCTGCTCATTTCATTTCACTGTTTAATTGTGTTATACTTTAAGAAACTCTAATTCCTTACTACTGTTCATAACATCCTCCAAGAGCTGGCCCCACTTACATTTCTAGTCTCGAAATTAACACTTTTTCCCTTGCCTGCTGTGCCAGTCCCACTGGTCTCTTGGTTTTTGTTATTTCCAGGTTTTTGCATTCACTCTTTTCTTCCTTTGTTGTTCTTTCCTCTATCCCTTTCACAGATGGCTTGTCTTCCTCTTTACTTGTCTACTTGATGCTATTTAAAGTGACCTCCTCAAACAAGTAGTTCTTTATTCACCCTAAGTTGGTAGGTCCCTTTCTCTCTCCTTGGTTTTCCTCTCATTTCATCCCCTTTATTTTTACCACAATCCATAATTGCTTGCACATTTGAGTACTAGAATGGGTAAATGAGTCACAGATAATGACTGTAGTTTGTGACTGTGTGAGACTAGATCATAACTGATTCAGTTCACAAACATTAGGTCCATGTGTTGGGCCAAAGTCAAGCTGAGCACTCGGACCTTGCCCTCCGTCACAATCTTATGAATGAACAGCTCTATAAGCAGATAAGTTACAGTAGAATGGAAGCATCCTAGTAGTGAACACAGATGTGAAAGAGTTACAGATATCTTGGAAATCATAGAAGGATTCATAGAGGAAGTGATGTTTCCAGAGTGGATTCTAAACCAGTTAATCATTTTCCACCAGATTGTATAGATAAAGAGCAGTGGAAAGATGAGACACCTTCAAAGGTGGAAGAAACTTTATTCAAACTGCATTATGCATCATATAGATTTTTCAGGTTGAAATATATTTAACATAAAACCATTTTTGTATATTGATTAAAAAATGTCTTCCAGTGACCTATTATTTTCTTCCTGGTATAGGAATATTTTTTCAGGAAAATGCTGAATAAATCTTTTGTGAAATAATACTACGTTGCTTTCTATCAGTGACCCTGAAGTAATATAGAATTTACACTTCAGTTGTTGCAATGCTCAAACTTGACAGTTAGTGTATTGTGTTTGCTGATAAAGTATAGAGTAGGACTAAGTGGTTTTGTGCTCACTTAGTTTTGAGGGAAAAAATCATTGATTTAATATTTTGATACTAAAACTCAAAGCCTAGACAGTTCTCTGTATTTTTTTGTTATTACAAAGGTCATTGTGTCTAAATAATATTTTGGAAGAGATATGTATCTCTTTATGGTATTATTTAGGTAATATCCATAAACAATGGGAAAAAACTATCCTGGGACTTGGCAGGATTTTTTTTGAGTGGTGCCTTTGTTCTATTGTGCAAACATTATCTGCTTTTCTCTAGAAAACAAGGGGCATATTCAGGAATTTTTACAAAATGATCTCACAGATAGTCAAGGTTAATTTAGGAAGCAATTATTTTTGGTTTTAACTGTTTACAACTTTTACTGCACTATATTATTATACTATTATACTCTTGACATTGGACTTATGGAAGTCAAATGAGATTTATCTTGCAGTCTTTATCTTGCAGTCTTTAGATATTTTTCTGTGTCTGCTGACTCATTCAGACATGAAAGATTCACATTTTATAATAATCACTTGTAGGATAAAAGCAAATCTCTATTCTCATTGAAGAGTCTGACTGTTTCATCCTATATATTTGGTGAATGTCTACAGGTCCACTGGAATGAGCATTTTAGTTATATTTTCTCACTTATTTATGAATGGCAACTTGATTCCAGAATTTATGTTTAAATCATAAATGAAAAATGTTGAATTTGCTTAACAATTTTTAACTTTTTGAGGTACTCAAAGTGGAACCAAGGATATTTGAGCTCTAATTTAGAACTCAGAGTGGGACTGGGATGGAGAAGAAATTAGGACCTGGTTCAAGACCTGCACAATAAATAGTTCTGTCTAGATACAAGTAGAAGTGACATTCAGAAATCTAATCATGTGTATAGTATTCTTTTCATGGTTGGTGATTTAAAGCCCAATTAGGTGACCACTGTTGGCATTAAGAATCATATGGGAAGGGGGCCGTTGCTGATGATTCATTACAGTTGTAGTGCTGACTGGATGCCCATTGTGTTCAGGAGTTTGCTCTAGAAGCTGGAAATACAACAGGTGGAAAAATACACAAAAATGTCCAGCTATCACGGATTTTCATATTCTTTGACAATAAAAAATTAAAGTAGTTAAATATGTAGTATATGTTGAGTGATGGTAATTGCTGAGAGGAGAGGCTAGAGTAAGAAGATAAGAAGTATGTTTGTGGAAAGGGAGGTCCTAATATTTAGATAGAGCATCCAAGGAAGACTCAGCAAGAATCAGGAGGAATGGGGAAGAGACATGTGCTATACCTGGAGGAAGCATATGTCATTTATGCTGTCCGCAAACCTCAGGCTCTTGTTCCATATTTGTTCCAATAGCTTTGACCAAGAATACTCAGACACTGACAAATGTTATAGCACCCATAGTTATGTTTTATAAATAACTATACAACATATAATCAAAGCATTAAAAAAAGGAACAGAAACATTGTTTTCATGGCTAGGTCTCTTTTTAACTTTAAATAAAATAGAAAAAAAGATAACCTATTAAAAGGTTAGGACCAAGTAGGTTTTTCTGTAGAAATAAAAACTGTCACCTTAGCAGACAAGCATTCTCATGATTGTAATTGAATCAGAGTTGGATCTAGAGTACACTTGAGAAGAAACCGTAGTAAGCATGTTTCCTTATTTCATTAATGGAAAAATTAAATAAACTATCAGATTGAAATTAAGGTTACTGTTGAGTGCCTGAAGTATAGAAATTGGTTTTAGATTGAGCCAGAATCTGTTTTTGTACACACACACACACACACACACACATATATATATATGAAAAATTTACCCAGCAATATGAAATATCAAATATAAGAGAGCCTAACTTGAGTATCTGTCATATGAAGTACTGCTGCACCAAAAAGAAAAAAAAGGAGTGTGATGAGAAATTACCTAAAATAGCACGTTTCTCTGGAGAAATATTTTCTTCTGAAATCAATTTTGAATCTGCAAAATTTTTAACAATTATTTAGTTAATATTTCAGAATTCCTAATCACAAAGCAGGAAAAAAGAACTTGAATCTGTGATACATTTGTTTTGAAGCAGGTTTGCCTCTAAGTGTGAATCCAGGGGTGAATATTGGCTACAGAGCTGTAAATGTACTACCAGATAACTGCGATTAACCCCATTGAGTTATTGAACATTAAAAATCTAAGAACAGAAAGCCATGCTAAAACAGTCATTTTATTCTTAGAATAACTATTGTAGTTATTATAGTAATAACTACATTCTATTATAGTAATAGTAACACTGTCTAGTCACTAGTAAGGACTCTCTGTATACATTCATTGCTTATCAGCTAGCACCTTATTAATGAAGCTAAGCTTACTTGGATGCTTTTGGGATATTTGAAAATTTTCTTTAGGAATATTCAGTTAGGATTCTTTGTCACCCCAATTAGAATGACAACCATTAAAAACAAACAACAACAAATGCTGGTGAGGATGTGGAAAAGTAGGAACGTTGCTTCATTGTTTGAAAACGCTTCCTTGTCTAACAGAGAACAGAAATATATATTTCCCAAGATAGTTCTCTACTTTTCACTCTGAAGTCTTTTGGAATTTAATTTGGATTATAGTATAAATCCTAATTTTATATTTTTCCATATTATACATTTTTCTAAAACAGTCACCAAAAAAATCTAATTCAATTTTTATTAGTTTTTCTGCTTCCTTTATAATGCAGTATTCATTATTTCTTGAACTTTTCTTTTGGACTTAAATAGTAGGACAATGCTAATATAGTAAGGGGAAATTTCTTCTTGTTATGAATAAAAGATATTCATCTTGATGATGAATTAACATATTTAAGTATTCTGGAATGGACATGCACATTAGAAAGAAAAAGTAAAACTGCCTCTATTCACAGTTGATGTAAGTGAACGTGCATGAAGAAAAGACAAAGGAGTAGAAAATAAATGAGAAGTTCAATCCACAACAGCAAAGAGAAAAAATAGAACTAGTGAATTTAGCACGACTGTATCATACAAAGACAGGATTTAAAATTCAGTTTTAACACTGAAACATGAAAACTTTAAATATACTAAAAATAATAAACTTTACAACAGCATCAACAACATGAAATATTTAGAAATTTTTAAATGGGTCTTCTGTTGCAAGAATTACAGATCATTACTGAAAGAAATTTAAAAAGGTCTAAACACATTGAAGGACACTTTTTGTTTGTGATTTTAGAAACTTAAAATTATTAAGATATCAATATTTTCCAAATGAATCTGTATATTCAATATAATGCCAGTCAAAACACCAGCAGGTTTTCTATAGAATTTGAGAAGTAGATTCTAAAACTTAGATGGAAATGCAAAGGCCTAAAATAACTAAAGAATTTTTTTTAAAGGAAGCACAAATCTGGTTGACATATATTATCCCATTTTAAGACATACTGTAAAGCTACAGTGTCAAGATAGTGTGATATTTACCAAAAAAGATGCACATGTAAATCAATGAAAAAGAATAGAGAATCTTGAAATAGACCACACAGATATATGATCAATTCACTTTTGACCATATATGTGCAAAGAAAATTAAACACAGGAAAGAATAATCTTTTCAACAAAAAATAGTAGATAAAGCTGGGCATTGTGGTGCAGGCCTGTAATCCCAGTACATGGAAGGCTGAGACAGGAGGATCGTGGCCAAGACCCTCTGCAACTTAGTGAGATCCTGTTTCAAAATAAAAAATAAAATAAGGCTGAGGGTGTAGCTCAGAGGCAGAACACCTCTGGGTGTTCAATCCCAGTACCACACACACACATACACATAGAAAAAAGATAGTAGATAAGACATATACCTGCACATTTTTAAAAACACTTTGATTTATACCTTATGTTTTATACACCAATTAAGGAATTTATCATGTACCTAAATGTAAGAGCTGAAACTAATATAAAATTCTACTAGAAAGTATAGGAGAAACATCTTTTCAGCCTTGGGCAAGAAAATGATTTCTTAATAGGAAAAACTGTATCCTAAACTATTAACAAGTAAGTATTTCACTTTATCAAAATAATAAACTTCAGCTCTTTAAAAGAAAACACCATTAGAAAAATGAAAAGCCAACCCACAGCCAAACTTAGAGAAAACATCTGTAATACATGTATCTGAAAAAGGTTGCATCTAAAATATGAAAAAAATATTAATTCAATAATATGACCACTCAGTAAAAATGTAGTCAAAGATTTGAACAGAAAGATAGTCAAATTTCTTATTAACACATGTAATATCAGGGAAATGCAAATTAACATTACAACGATAAAAGTAAATTGGCTAATATTACAAAGTCTGATGATACCATGTATTGATTGACAAAGCTATTGAGCAAGTGGAATTATCATTTCTTGTGTGCAGTGTACATATAAGTTTGCATCACTCTGAACCTCACTTTGATATATAATTACAATGCACTAACTAAAGCATAAATTTTTAAAATCAGAAAAGCAAAATTAGATAATTACTTTGAAATAGATTTTTCAGTTTCTTCCATCCACCCACCATGCATACTTCTAGGTATTTACTCAAAAATATGTCTACTATGCAAAGACTGGTACGTGGATGTTTTTAATAGTTTTATTTAGTATTTCAAAACAAGAAGCAACTCAATGTGTTAATGAAAGCTATATGGATAAGATACACATACTTATGATTTATGGAGCTGTCATAGATTATAAAGGAAAAATTTAGCAGAGTGATAAATCTGTAACTTGACGGAGATAAAGAGTTGGCCATTTATAAAGAATATAGTCCAGAAACCTTAGCACATCTTAATGCAATTAAAAATGAAAGGATGGAAAATATTTTAATGGGATTTGAGAACTACTAACTCAGAGCTAATTACATTAATAACTTTTCATTGAAAAACTATTTCCTACAAAGTTTTTCAACTTAATTAAATTGCCATAATAAACAGGATAATTAATTGCATCCTAGCTATGGATAATTCTGATATCTATAAAAATAAAGATGAAAGTCAAGGTCACAGAACTTTAAGATTAGGAAAATAATGCTGTCATGAATCAAAAATTTTTCCTTTAAGTTTACTTAGCAAAGAAATGTCTTGAATAGATTTTTTTTCTCAAAACTTATGTTTATTGTTGGATTTAATTCAATTCCAAATTACTGAATAGAAGCAGTATTTTCAAAAGCAAAACTGCTTCTTCATTTAACAAACTTATCCTAGTCGTCTGTTCAACAACAAACCCCATGTTATATGCTAGAACTATAAAGATAAAACACAGTCCCTTATTTCAAGTAATTCACAATATGACCAAGGAGACAGAACACACACACACACACACACACACACACACACAAATGAATGATTATAATAATGAAAATGTTACAATACAATGATTAACATAGTACTTGCTCCTCTGATCACTCCTGTCATATTGCTATCTTGAAGAAATCTGTCAACTCGTCAAAGAAGTAATATTGGCTCTGTTCTGCCATTTTAGATTTACCTCTATTATAACACTTACTATTCTGTATTATAGTCATTGGATGAAATTGTTGTTCTCCCCAGTAAACACTAAGGTCTTAAAGGAGAAGAGCTACAGTTTATCACAGTGAGTAAGAGTGCATACTTATTAGGAGATTTCACAGAATGAAGATCAAATGTAGAAAGTGGGAATGTGGGTGGCTCTATTACCTACTATAACTATGAAGGATTTTAAAGTATTAGCGATGACTGAGAATGGAACTGAGTAACAGAGAATATGTAATGAGAGTAATATACTAAGGCAGAGAGATTGGCAATAAATGAAAGGGTGAAGAATTTTTGAAGAGAAATGAAGAAGACTAAATAGAGTAAATTTGAGATTTTGACAGGGAATCCTTAAAAACCTGTCCAAATAAGGCAGGAAATGGTGATCATTTAGTCAGGAGAGAATTCTAGATTAGAAATGTTAATTTGGGTGTCATAATCACAAAGGTGTTGGTGATATTGTGGGAGGCTTAATAATTTCCAAGAAAGAATTTGTACAGTGAGTTAGAAAGTTTAATTCCAGAATAATGAGAAATTTAAAGATATTACAAAGAAGAGGAAAAAAGTAAAGGATTCAGAAGACTCAGGTGAAGCTGACAAAGAGCCTGTAAATGCTCGTCATTGGTATATGTAAGAAGGAAGGGAGGAGAAGACAGAAAAGACAGCACAGTGGTAACCAAGCTTGGAGAAAACTACATTAACCTCTTCCAAGGATATCATGACCCAATGAGCTAACTACCTCCCACGAGGCCCCACCTCTTAGATGACGCCACCACCTCAACACCACCACAGTGAGGACTAAGCTTCCAGCATATGAGCCTTTGGGAGACACAATCAAACTATATCCCCACCATAGCACTGATTTTAGAAAATGACAACAAAGTCAATTAATTATAATGACTCAATGCTTATAGGTTCAAGTTAATTAACCTCAGGCAATTCATAGTGCTGGTGAGACACTCTTATACAAAAGTAAGTCTCCTCAAATTCCAAAGGTAGAATTTTCACTTATTTCTTCTTCCTCTTGATTCTAAGATTTTATCTCGAATACTATACTGAAATTAATTTCAAAAACATCAACAACATCCATGAATTGAGGGTTTACTGTGTGTTTACTCTTCTAAGTAATTTTAATATATTATTTAACCCTGAAAACAACTCTATGAAACAGGTATTACTATTAACCCTCATTTTCAACTCAGGATAAAGAGGTTCAAGTAGGTTAAATCACATGCCCAAGACCCCACGATGGTGGAGATGAGATTTGAACAATATCTTCTTTTTCTTTTAGGTTCACAGTACACTTTAGAAGTAAGTAAATATATTTCCCATATACCCTGCTCCCACACACTGGGGGCCTCCCCAATAACCACATCCTCTACCACACAGGTACATTTGTTACAATTGCTGGACCTTCATGAACATACCCTTATTGCCTTAAGTGCATAGACTTTATTAGTGTTCATTCTCTCTGTCTCTCTCTCTCTGGTACTTGGGATTGAACCCAGGGGCATTCTACCTCCAAGCCACACCCTCAGTCCTTTTTATTTTTTGTTTTCAAAACGGGGTCTCACTAGGTTGTTGAGAGTCTCGCTACATTGCTGAGGCTACTCTCGAACCTGCAGTCCTCCTGTCTAAGCCTCCCAAGTACTGGGATTACAGGCATGCACTACCACGCCCGGCTGGTGTTCATTCTTGATGTTGTATGTTCTATGAATTGGGACAAATGTGTATGGA